>QXTE01000195.1:135987-258393 GCA_003942145.1 Platysternon megacephalum | reverse complement strand
GTGTGTCAGTAAATGCGGCCCTCGGCCCAATGTACTAGTCCTCATGTGGCCCTCGAGGTCATTTGAGTTTGAGACCCCTGGACTAGATGACCTCCTGAGGTCCCTTCGAACCCTGATATTCTATGATTCATTCAGCATATAATTCCTGTCCAAACTCATTTTACAGTGAGTTTTGCAAAAGAATGATTCTCTTGAAGGTTCAGAAGTTTTAAAGCCAGCTCTCAAGATTGTTGTAGGTTGCAGATCTTTTGTTTTACTGTCTTAAGAACCAATAAGGTGGTGAGCCACTTGTCTCTTGTCTCATGGCTAGAACTTCGGGATGGCTCACTTAGGCAATTATTTCTCTACCCTCTGACTCCCCAAAAACAAGCAAACAAAACGTTCTCATTTTCTCATTCCCTGTTAACAGGATTTCTGCTATATAGATTCCCTAAAGCAAGTTTAGTATTATAAGAAATAAATAAAGCAGAATTGTGAAGCCAATTACGTGGATCATTTACTACTAAACCATTAAGTGTGTATAGTATATATATATTATTTAAAAATGAAAGAGCAAGACAGTTGCAGATACAAGTTTGTCTATGATGGTTGAGTCCCAATTTTTCTCTTATTTCATTTTAATAATAAAAAAACATGTCAGAATGTGTTTTGTAAATTGCAGAATGTAATTATGCAGGGACAAATAGACCTGAACTAAAACCTTGATAACTTTAATTTTGCTACTGAATACATCTGATAATTTACATACAGTTTTCAGTGAAGGTTTAGTAGAACTGTTCAGTTCTCATATTCCTTCGTTATTTTTACAAAACATACTATGTAAAATTACTATGCTGTGATGTTAGTAAGGTTAAACCTAAACTACACCGATTAAATGAGCAAAGTACACTTGATCCAGTATCCTTGCTTTTATTGTTTGCTTTCTAATTGTAAAGTTCAGTAATTTTTCTTCTTAAACATACCTAATTTCTAGTACTTTAGAACTCTGATTTTTGTTTGTGTTTCTGATGACTGACTAATGTCTAAAATATGTAAAAACATACATGCATAACTGTGAAAAGACTAGTTAGGATATCTTTAGGAGTTTCTAGCACATAAAAGCTCTACCATAATTTAGCTAGCATGAGAATTGAAATTACAGAAGAACCTTAGCTAGCACGTGCCATGGCATTTAACTTTGACTTTATACTTTCCATGCTTCTAAAATAAAAATTTTAGATTGAAATTTGCAAAATGTATTTGTTGTAGTTGGAGTGTTGTTACTTTACAGATATTGGAATTGTTTTTTTAAAAATACTCTCCTTTTAACCTAATGAATAAGTTGTCTGCTCTGATTTCAGATAGAAAGTGCTGCTGATGAACCCAGAGTGCTGTGTATAATACAAGATACTACCAATGCTAAGACTGTGAATGAACGTATCACATTAAACCTGCCAGCTTCCACTCCATTGAGAAGGCTGTTTGAGGATGTGGCCTCCAAAGTGGGCTATGTTAATGGAACTTTTGATTTAGTTTGGGGAAATGGAATCAATGTCGCGGATATGGTAATGGCAAAAATTTATTTATTTATTTATTTTAAGGGGGGAAAATTAGGTGATAAAATGAACATTTGTAAAAGTTTGTTTTGTAGAACAGTACTTGCATAATGTTTTCAGTATTGTACAATGTTTTCAAATCGTCCCCTTGCATCTAGTTCCTATAGTGACCTAAGACCTGGGAAAATTTGTAATCAAACACAGCCAAGCAAGTTAATGATGTTACTAGACTTAAATCTGAATTTCTTTTTGTTTTTGTTGTTTTATTTTAGACTATTTTGTACTGTCAGGTGTATTCTAGAAGGAACAGTTACTGAACAACTAATTGACAAGTTCTTAATATGATCATTCATATAAATCCCACACTGGCACTTATTCTCCATATGTATTTTTTTAATAAAAGAAACATCAACAACTAAATCAGCGCACTTCTCAATTCTGCAGTCTATTTAAGAAACAGATTGTTCTTAGTAGCTTGAAAAAAATATTTGTAGAACTTCTTCTGTAGTACAAAGTATTTACAGCAGCCTCCTTTGTAGTGACTTTTTGTTCTTGTACCTGAATTTATAATTCACAAGAATGATATCCTCCATCAATCTTGTGCTTTAGTGCTGTATATCCCTAAAATGTCAGTTGTAGATGCGTGACACTTAATTGCATAGAAATTTTGCACCAAAAACCCCATAAAACTCGTAAAACGTAGGAGTCAGAGTAGGGTAACTCAGTTTACTTCTAGCATCTAGAAAAGAGAGAATGCTTTATATCATTTTATTCAGTTGTTTCTGCATGCTAGAACTGCTTGTATTTCAGTAAATGCATGTAAGTTACAGCACACTTGGAACTACTGCCACCAGGTGTATAAAAATGATTGTATTTGATCCATTGTATTTCTGAATCAGTCCTATAGAGTAGTGGTTCAGCTCCTGAATAAACTGACCAATTTGCAAATATTTATTAAATATTTTGATTAAGATTTGATTTATTCACCGGTTTCTCTTGGGGGTAGTTCTTTCTGAACTCCTAAGTTTGATACTAAAAGCTGCTTATTTCTTAGTTGGCAAGGCTATTTTCTTTTTTACTGTAGTATGATAAGTTATTTGAAGCAATATATTTAGAAGAAAACTTACTGAACTGGTTCACAAAATCTTTGATCACATATAAATGTGTCTGATGTTTTATTCTTACAGACTCCTTTGGATCAAACCAGTGATAAATCTATTCTTGATGCTGGTTTTGAGGTAGGGAAGAAAAATTTTCTACATTTGACAGATAAAGATGGTGAACAGCCTCATATAATGTCGGTAAGCCAAAATTGTTATATTCACCACATTTATATTCCTTTCAAGCTTTACCAGAGAGAAAATGTCTCTGCCTTATTCTTGTGACAAGATTACATTATTGTTCTTTTTCTAGCCTCATTTGTCATATTGACTCTCAAAAAAACTTTGTCAATGCAACTCAATTACATGTATTACCTTTTTGTGTCCCTGAAGTCAAAATACCAGTGATAACAAATAGTATTAGTTATTTTCTGTTACTGCTTGAGAATACTTGCCAAATTATGTTCAATATTATATAATCAGCTAAACTTTGATTATATAAAGATAGGTCTTAACAGTATGGACTTAATAGTATCCCAGCCGAGTGTAAAGATAATTCTGCATACTACATAGGATCTTTAGCAGCAAAGGTGTAGCTACAGCTTGTTTTGTAGGCTTACATTTGTATTTATTTTTTAAAAAACAGATTAAACACAATAAAGGTTGTTACAATCAATTGTGGACTGCCACAAAAATGTTTGAAAGTTCCTGCTGAGTGAATTTTAGAATCCAAGGAAGTGAAAATAGCAATGGTTTATGTGAGCCAGGCATTGGGTAGGCTAGCTACATAAAAGATTTAGTATGCTGCTCTGTCAGCGTTTCCTTATCCTGACCTGCTGAGGCTTTCTTGAGCAGATTGTTTTTTGTGCCAAATTGGTTTTACAGTATGAAAATATGTTCAGGATAAGACCCTCAAACTCACTTTTTTGTGACCAAAGTCAGAATTTGAATCCAGACTGGACAGTTTTTGTTCTGGAGGAAAATGGGATGACAGAGTGTCCAACAAATTTACTGCTGGCTCTTAAAAATTGTTTTTGTATTTTAAGTATACATGTGCCCAAAACATTGGATTGGTGCATTTAAAAAACAGGAATAAAAATTGTATGAAGACTTATTAAACTAAAGGGCTACCAACAGCTACATATAATAACTTCCAGTGATTTGAGTTTCTTAACAGTTAAACCACAGAAATGAAATGTGACTTAAATCATCGCCATACAGGCAGTTAGGAGCTCTTACTGGAATTGTCAACCTAGGCTCAAGGTGGAATAAGGATATGACGGGGATCTCTGAATAGGGAGAACTGGTAGCAAACACCTATATTTAAGTTGTCCGACGCTGTCTACTATACAAGATTTTTGCAGACTTCTTTTTTCAGAAGTTCTGATTTCTGTTTCCAACTAGCTTTAGAAATTCAGCAAGGGGAAAGACCTCTGACTAGTGACTTGTTTCACATAAAATTTTGTTTTTGTTGAGACAAACTGTTAAAAATAACTATTTCCCTACTGTCATTTGTGTTCATCAGGAAAATTTCTGGCAGTATGTTAGAATAAAAAAACTTTACTCTGGGGGCTCCACACATGGAACAGGAACCAGTCTGAAAGCTCCCATGGTAGAAATGTTTGCTGCGGTACTACAGGTTCAGGTTCAGACCTTACTGATGATGTATAATAGGGGGATTGTTACAGTTGTGCATAATAGAATTTGTTTTAGTTCTTTCCTAAAAAAACCAAAATAACAAAATCCACATATCTAACCCTGGCAATTGCATACAAAAATGTAGTAACACTTTTTGTTTGCAAAACTACTTTAGTTGGCAAAATCAAACACTTGAACGTTAGGAAATGCCTGATTTATGATTGCCTGTGCAACCTTCATCTCCCCCCCCCGCCCCATGTGTATGCATTACAATAATCTTTAACTACAGAGTCATATACTGTTGTTTCCACAGGACACTTGCCTCAGTAAGTGCACAGGATAGACTCACAAAGGGGCAGAAATAACGTTACAAGGGCAACTGTAAATCAGGCATTTTCATAAATTTTGAGTGTTCGACTTTATAACCTAACTGATCTTTTAACATGGGTTCTTTTGTGTGAGATATATATTAGCTGAGTTTTAACTTCTTTTGTAAAAGTTAGTTGGGTTAAGTAAATTAATTTTTACATAAAAATCAATGTATTCATATTTTAGGAGGAATCGGGTACAACAGATGATGGTAATCAGGAGAGATTTATAGGCCCTCTACCAAGAGAAGGCTCTGTTGGTTGTACCAATGATTATGTCTGTCAGAACTACTCATACTCTTCTATCCTGAGTAAATCAGAGACAGGTATGGTGTTTTGTCCCACTTTGTTTTAACCTGTTTAATAAAACAACACTAAGTGTTAATTATTTTAAAATAATATTAAAATTCTTCTTAAGTAAGCAGGATCTTAATTTATTTTGAAGAGGAAAGAGCCATTTATTTTAAATCCATTAAATTATTAGAATATTTTTTGTATCTACTGTTGATAGTTCTTACCGGATCTGTCTTTGGTAAAGGGGGAAAAGTATCCCCTTCTTGGTCTATAATACGATTGCAATGTGTGTGAAGAAATGTTCCTTCAAAAGCAGGGGTTTTTTGGTGGGTGGTTGGGGAGGGGATTGCTTGTTGCCAGTGTGCTTTTAAAGTTTTAATCCACAACTGCTGTTGAATTTCTTGTTATTCCCAACACTCCACCTTCCCTAGACCCCAATTTATAATTTGGTTTTGACAGTACTGTTTGTGGGATTACAGTACATCTGTTCCCTCTTTTTCATGCATTTGTGTGTTCAGCTGGTAGTGTAAATCATGCTGTAAATGCGAATGGTAATCATATGTTGTCCTTTTATAGGCTATATTTGAAACTTTTCTTGACTTGTGACTTCACTGAGATCAGTGGTATGATACAGCTGCAGTAAACAGATCTACTTTTCTCATTAGTAGTCGGAATTTAGGACTGTTATTGACCTCTGGTGTTGAATACCGCAACACTGATAGGATGTAAACATTCATGTTATGGCAGTCCTCCTGGTCCAGGTTTTTTTTTTTTATGTGGGGGCAAGAAATTGTGCTAACTGATGTCAAATGTCTTTTTATCCAAATACAGTTGTGGTAGATAAATAATCTACAGTAAGAGAACAAATACAATATAATGCATATATCCCAATTTTGAACTCTTTTCACAAAAACTCCTGTTCATTGCAAGGGGTGGTTGCCTTTTGTATTATGAAAAGGGAACTGTACCCACATATTCCTTTTCACTTAAAGCTGCAGAAAACAGAATTAAATGTCATAAAAGCAAATGTCCAAATTCATTTCTGTGTCACTGTATGCAGCAATATATTGAATTTTTACTTTGTCCCATATATGCTACATGGTTTGGAGAGAACTGGCCTTAATGCCACTTCAGATAGTTTTTAATTTAGGCAAATGTTTCACTCCCCGTTTCCCTTGAAACTAATTAAACTTGTTACTGAATTTAGTAGTAGTTTGTAGCTATTTTTTATGGGGGGGTGAGAGGGGGCAAGTAACTTTTAACATCTTAGAGAGAGAGACAATAAAGGCTATTGATTTGTTATTAATCAGCACAAAGTGCTTTAAAGATGATGGCTTAGGGAGTGATTACGACAGTTAAGGTTGCTATTTTGCTTTTAATTACACCAAACTGGATTTGTTTCAGTCTCAAGTGTAAATTACCTTCTTGATGTAAATCATTTAAAAAAAAAAATTAGGTTATAGCTTCACTTGTGCCCATGTTAGTAGTACCTAGTAAACCTTGAACATTTAGTTTAATATTAATGAATTATGTTTTACAATATCATTAAAATATACTCATGTGGTTTAAGGAAATTTTGAGAAGTTGAATGCCAAATGACTTTTTTAACTGTACATCTTTAATGCTGTCCCAGATTGAGCAATAATTAGCACAACAATTCTTGTCATATCTTCACTTTTTTATAGTGAAAAATGTGCTGTTTTAATGACATACCTGCATGTGGTGGTGGTAATGTTGCTTCTATAGTCATTCTTTCTTGTGAGTTACATATTAGTTTTCTTCTGTCAGGTGTGGAAACGACTTTGTGTTTCCAACTCAAACTCTTATTTGTATATTTTTTAGGCTATGTGGGATTAGTAAATCAAGCAATGACTTGCTATTTGAACAGCCTATTGCAAACACTTTTCATGACTCCTGAATTTAGAAATGCATTGTACAAGTAAGTATTCATTTTATATAAACAAGATTGTATAATTAATATTGACATCTTAGAAAACTAATGTAATAGACTTCTATCCTGCCACAGATATGCAGGCATGGCATGTGAATTTCTTTCATGTTACCTCTCCTGTTTGGAAATGCAAATGCATCTAAACTGCAGTGGCAGTTTTGGGTGTGCAGGGAGTGCGGTTGTTTCCAAGGTGGGTAGACATAAGGAACAGGGATTGTAAGGAAAACAAGGAAGGAACTTGCCTCAAGAACAAATTTCTTCTCTTCTTTTCCTTTTTATATTCTAGATCAGGCTACCTAGAATTTTAACCATGAGCTGAACCTACAGCTGTTCTCTGTTCACACTTGTTGTAATCAACCCAGGCACGTAAAGCCAACAACACATTTTTTTAAGTTACATCTACAATCACCTTATTTCCAAATAAAACCCCTTGCTCTTTTAAGTAGTGACTTTTGTGCCCAGGAGGAAGCTTTCTTGGCAACTGGCCTAAAACTGTGGAATGTGGCTCAAGAAGAAATCAGAGTGACCAAGAACCTCTACATCTTCAAGTCAAAATAAAATAGAAAGTCTTCAGCTTCCCTCCAATAACTTGAGCAAAATCACGTTTAAGAACAAATACCCCAATCAAACCCAAGAAGCCCTAAAGTCACTTTAAAATTCTGAGGAAATGAGAGCAAGACAGGGATCTTCTTGTGTCACTTTAATTAATTTGTATCCTATATAGATAATGCTTAAACATTTTTGCCATTAAATGACACTTAAGATGTTTCTTTGTGGTGGGTAATTTTGATGTAAGCATCCATCTGTGACACAGTAAAATTTGTTTTATTATCATGCTTTTCCCCTTAAACTGAATGACTGATTTCTTTGTATGGAATTGTTTGATCTCTCCTGGCATATTATGTACTACATGGTGAGCCATGGGCTAGGATGGTTCTCTGCTGTGGTTAATGTACATCAATGGTACAATACAATTTCCCCAAATGTAGATGGAAAAACCTGTTGGATAACAATAGTAGGTCTTGTCTAAAGGTTTAGTACACCTATATCCAAATCAGGCATACCTAAGTCTAATGTCTAGTTTTTCCTGTAGGGTAGATGTGTCCTAAGCATAAAAGTACATAGAATTGAGATGATAAAGTTGTCATTCATCTGCTCTTTGCAAAATGGGTTTTTAGCTTTCTTCTAATCCTGTATATCTATCTTCATTTATATTGAAATCTATTTAAAACATTGAAATTACCAATGTTTGATAACATCCAAATGTCTAATACCGAATGTTAAGATCTTTTAAAAAGAATTTATAAACGTACAATCATTACATGCATAATGCAGGCTTTTTAAAAAATGGCCTGAGTACCATAAACGTTAAATCCACACTTCATTTGGCTTGACAGTTTCAAAAACTGAAACACTTGTATGTTGTTTAAAAAGAATAAATATGTAAAAGATGGACTAGTGCATGGCCCTTGAGCATTTCACATAAAAAGTAACTGTTTTGCAGCCATATTTAGTTTAGTATTAAAAAGTAATCATGATAGTGTTGTCACAGAGGAAAGATTATTGAGCAAATGTGCAAAAGTTGTTGTAAAGCAGAGATATGCACATTATAATTTGAGTGTATGCAATATCTGATGTGCTTTCCAAGTTTAAACTAAGATAGAACTATAGCTTTTGGCAAAGATTTCCATCAAAGTTGACACATCCAAAGAACACAGAATCATAGAAATGTGGGGCTGGAAAGTCATCAAGGTCCATTTCCCCCCTTTCTCCCCCAAATCTCTTGAGGTCATCAGTCCATCCCCCTGTGCTGAGGCAGGACCAAGTATACCTAGACCATCCCTGATGGTGTTTGTCTAACCTGTTCTTAAAAGCCTCCACAGACATTGATTTCACAACCTCCCTTAGTAACCTGTTTAAGTACTTAATTATCCTTATAGTTCGAAAAATTTTCTAGTATCTAAGATAAATCTTTCTTGCTGCAAATTAGGCCTATTACTTCCTGTCCTACCTTCAGTTGACACTGAGAACAAACAATCTCCATCCTCTTTATTACAGCCCTTAACATATTTTTTTCTGCGCTACTGCTGCCCAATGTTCCCCATTTTGTATTTGTGCATTTGCTTTTTCCTTCCAGAGTGTATTGCACTTGTCTTTAATGAATTTCATCATGTAGATTTTAGGTCAGTTCTCCAATTAATCAAGGTCATTTTGAATTCTAATCCTGTCCTCCAGCATGCTTGCAACACCTCCCAACTTGGTGTTATCTGCAGATTTTATAAGCATACTCGTCACTCTAATGTCCAAGTGAATAGTTATAGACCCTTGCACGACCCACTAGATATATCCTCCTAGTCTTACAGCAAACCATTGATAACTACTCTTTGAGTATGGTTTTTCAGCCAATTGTGCACCCACTTTATAATTTCCTTTAGACCACATTTTCCTGGTTTGCTTTCAAGAAGGTCATGTGGGACTGTCAAAAACTTTACTAAAATGAAGATAAATCATATCTACTACTTCCCCCTATCCACTAGGCCAGTAACCCTGTCAAAGGAGGAAATGTAGGTTGTTTTTGCATGATTTGTTCTTGAAAAATCCATGTTGGCTATTACTTTATCACCCGGTTATCATCTAGGTGCTTACAAATTGATTACAAGCTTGTTAAAAAGACAATAACCCAACCCTTACGTTGAATATTATCTATAAAAGTTGTGTGCCTAAGTGTTGCTTTTGTCCATAATAGCAGCAGTTAAATCAGAGATTCTGAAATGATTGACATCTTTTATTTTGGTACAGTTGCAAACTGTGGTTAGTTTTATTTGACTGCTGAGAGTGGTTTATGAAACCTGGAGAAAATTTTGATTTTCATTAAGCTAAGTCAAACAGAGCATCAGTTAACTCCTACAATTTAGTAAACATTTAAGGACAAGATAATTATAGAAGTATTACTCAAATATTTTATTTGTTAATAGATGGGAATTTGAAGAATCTGAAGAAGATGCAGTGATGAGCATCCCTTACCAGCTTCAAAGACTGTTTGTTTTATTGCAGACCAGCAAAAAGAGAGCAATTGAAACAACAGATGTTACACGGAGCTTTGGATGGGATAGTAGTGAGGGTAATATTTGATGATGGATTTTATTATGTGGAAAATTTAGAATAATTGTAATAGCTGTTGTTGTTTTCTGCTAGTGCTCATTCAAAGGATGCTCATAAGGGCACTAAGATGATATTGGTGGTGTAAAAAGGCCTCTGTTCATACAATTTTAAAGAAGAACCTAAAACTAAGTTCCAATAGAGTAGTTTAAATGGAAACTTCATTTCTAAAACTGCTATTTGTTTTGTAGTGTGAGGCCAATGAATGAAAATTCATCTTAGCTGTCTTGAATTTTTATGGTCAGAGTCCACAGAGTGAATTCAAACTTTTAAATAAGTATTTGAGATCATTGGAAAGATAATGTTACAGTTTTGCTTAGAAGCTTCACATTTTTCATTTTTATGTAGAGTTTTAAGATTGATTTCCCCCAAATTATTTTTAAACTTTTTTTTTTTTTTTAACGCAGCTAGAAATTAAGTATATATTTCTGGCAAAAATCTTTAAGTTGGAATTAAAGTTGTAAATATCAGTTATTTAAAGGAAATCCCCTTTAAAAAGATGATGTAGCTGTCTCAGAAAACAAAAATCAACCTAGAAATGCAAAGGTTACACTTAAACAGAAAATAATACAGAAAATTCCAAACACATTAAATTTGGGGATGCACAGTTGGTCACTTGGACAATGTAATTCTGCCCTATGCCCTGCTGATCTTCTGCACTTTGCACGTGTCCCGCCATGATATGAGATGAGACTTTATTTGCCTTAAACTTTCTGGGAAAAACCCTAGGTGGATTTGGTTTAGTTTTGGGGAAGTGTGGGTGACTGACACACATACACACACACTCTTAGACAAGATGTATGCTAACTTTCCTCATTTTATGATTTTAGAATAACTTAAGCCCTACAGGAAAAGTTTATGCAGTAAATCATATCTTAGGCATAGAATTTGACAGTACCCTCAAAACTAAATGATTTATTTTAAACAATATATATAATCTATAACTGTGCTATAGAAAAATATTAGAAGGGTGTGTGATTTTTTTTTCTTGTTTTCACTGAATGAGATTAATTTTACTTTATACCAGCATGGCAGCAGCATGATGTACAGGAGCTTTGTAGAGTCATGTTTGATGCTTTAGAACAGAAGTGGAAGCAAACAGAGCAGGTAATATACCATAAAACTTCATCTTTCAGGGAAAGAATGTTGGAGGAATGTTGTTTAACTCTGTCTTCTAAATGTAGTCATGTGGTAATTGTTTTGCAAGATAATTGAAAATCTGTCACTGTCTTTTGTCTGAGGCAGTGGTTGACTTACTGCATGCTTGAGTGTGATTTATTTTTTGAGATTGGTTTACAGTTTTTATTCTTTTAATTAAAGTTGTGTGTGTAAAGGTCTAAGTCCTGGTCACAGTGAGCTGGATCCTCAGTTTTGATGTGCACTGCAGAAGGCCAGCATAACTGACCAATTGAGGGTTTCCCCACCATGGGAGAAATTCCTAGGTACCCTTTAGCAGGGCCGGCGCAACCCATTAGGCGACTAGGTGGTTGCCTAGGGCGCTAACATTTGGGGGGCGCCAGCCGCCCCGGTCGTCGTCGGTATTTCGGGGGCGGAACCGTCCGCCACCTCTGTCGGGGGTGGCATTTCGGGGGCGGGACCTTCTGCCGCCTAGGGCGGCAAAAAAGCTGGCGGCGCTCCTGCCCTTTAGCCAGCATAGATGGCACTATGCAGCTTCCCTTTCCCTGCCCTAGATAAAACAGGAATGGTCATGGCCAGAGCATTGCTGCATACTATGGATATCCAGATGGTGTACTCGCCCCTTCGGGGCAATCATTAGTGGGGAGTTGCAGATGATTCCTTTGTAGTACCTTCCCCTGACTGGCCACCAGCATTTTTTGAACACAGATGAGGACTGAAATAATATAATTGTGAATAAGTAATAAGAAATAACATTATTTTACAACATTATGTTTACTTTAGAGCACTGCTTTATATGTAGAAAGCAGGAACCACCATGATGATAAAAGTTCTCTAAAATAAACATAAGGTAGAAAACAGGAACCATCAGGACATTTTATTGTCCAGTAGCATGTGCTCTGAAGTGTGCATTTGTGATTATAAAATGTATATTTTTCACATGTTTAATATATAACTACGACCTCTCCCTCTTCAATTAAGTGTAAGGAAAAAGGGATGTCAGTGTAAAACTAAAGAAAAGGAATACTTTGTTTTAACCTTTTTTAGATGTTGTTTCAAATTATGCCAAAATAAATCTCTCCATTTGTTTTAGGCTGATCTCATAAATCAACTGTATCAAGGCAAACTGAAGGACTATGTAAGATGTCTAGAATGTGGCTATGAGGGCTGGAGAATTGACACTTACCTGGATATTCCATTGGTCATCAGACCTTATGGCTCCAACCAGGCATTTGCAAGCGTGGTGTGTACTCTTATGCTGACAGCTAGTACATCCATACACACATAGAATACATAATGCGACAGTGGTATAATTTCTTACATGGTAAGTATCATCCTAGATACTCCATCTTGGGGTGTTCGTCTTTGTGCAGTGAACCAGCTAGCAAGTTCTAGAAGATTTTTTTTAACCCTTCAATGAGTCCTACTGGTGCATGTATAAGGGGAGGGGAAATGCAACTATTCTGCCTTGAGGTTACAATATTTTATTATTTTCTTTCTGATAGAATTTTCAGTGTTTGCCCTAGGTATCTCTTGTGAAAACACTGATGTTCTTTTGATTGACTGGTGTTTTTTTTATTAGCACTTCTATTAGCTTTTGTTAGCACTGTTGGAAAGTTTGGTGAAAGAACAGGACAGCTACCTACTGAAATTTGGTTACTAGTTTAATCTCTCTGTGTTGGTTTTTATAATGTAAGAGTTTTTAAAAATAACACGTCCCTTATTCATTTGGCAAGCATTCTGTAATTCTAATGATAAAAATTCCATTATGCCTCTATTTTCTTTATTAATACTTTTGCACTGGCATTAGTGATATTGGCAAATGTATAAAATGTAGGGAATAACTTTTAATCACCTGCTTTCCACAAGAAAAGTAATTTGCATACTGTTTCATACCACTGTTGTGGTTTTAAAAATAAATACTTGATGGAATTATTAAAAATAATGGGAGATGAGTCAAATAATTTTCCCCCCAGAAATATTAAATATTTTAAAGCAATGCAAATATTAGGGTTATAAATTGCTTTATATTTATTTTATTATTTATTACATTTATTTTTAAATGTTAATATTCTCCCTTGTATTTAGTGAGTTGGCACTGTTGAAAGAATTATGTTAATGTTTTACAATTTCTTAACAAAAGAACTGCTATCTCCAGGTTAGCTACCAGTGTAGCTTCAGTTACATAGGGCACTTGATATTTTAAAGCTTTGGATGCCAATCTTCAGGGTAATAACAAGGATAAGAGACATGCATCATATAACTTTAAAAAAAGGATGGGAGTAAAGAAAATTTTCTGAGTGCCTCTCAACATTTTTCCAAATTTTGTGGAACTTCTTACACCTAACTGGAGGTACATTTGAAATTGCAGTTTCAAGATGTTTCAGACATTGGTGTGTTAAATGGCTTTCTCTTTCATTGTTTTTTAAACTGTAATTCAGGAAATTTTCAATAATACAACAAAGAAGGAATTTTGTCTTTTTTGCATTTTTATTGATACAGTGAATAGAGACTTCCTATATATATTCTATTTAGAAAGTCTAAGTCCTTGTGTGTATATATATTTATATACATATATACAATTTTTAATAATTCCATTAATCACTGACTCTTCTTTTGAGTGGTGTCCTTATGTCTCAAATTATTTAGTTGGGGATTGGTCCTGCTTTGAGCAGGGGGTTGGACTAGATGACCTCCTGAGGTCCCTTCCAACCCTGATAGTTTATGATTATATGATATTCTGGAATTATTTTCTTTGATAGGGAAGAAGTCTGCTACAGAATATTATGGAAAATTAAAATATTTGTGTGTCTTTATATATAAAAACAAATATACAGGAAGCGTCAGCACTTAAGTACTTAATGATAAATATTCAGATTAGTTTAAATTATAGTTGATATTTCACAGCATTTGCTGAATATCAGTATCAATTAGGCGATGAGACAAACTAGTTTTAAGCTTTTGTGTTGAGGTAGTTACATGGTTGCCGTGTGTTTACGCTCCATTTATTTGAGCTATTTTATAATTATGCGTACTTTGACTATGCAGTTGATTCTCCTCCCTGTATTTGTCTTGTCTGTAGCAGATGTTTTAGCTTTGTAGTCTTCAACAGTGGGGAGATATGGAGGATACTGGCTTTTGGAGAAGGGAAAAATCGCCTGTTTCTAAATGGAATTCTCTGAAGGTAGTATCCTCCATTGATCCACAGATGATGACGATGGTTCAGTAGGTTTAGGTAAAAAGGCAATGAGAGAGATATAAAAAGGTTCACACATGCGCTAATAGGGCTTGTGGAAGGGAATGTAAAACTTTTTAGACCTTGCTAGTCAGCTCCTGAGGGAACTTGCAGCAGGCGACACTACCCAAGATAGGGGATCTAAGGAGGATACTACCTTCAAAGAACTCTAGTTAGAGGTAAGTGATTTTCCATTACTTTTGAAAGAGAGAGATAATGGATGTACAAGATATAAGTAAGGTTATTATATTGTATGTCAAGTAAAGTTTATTATGCCACTGTTTGCTATAGTATACTACATAAAAAGTTTAAACATGAAATTTCGTGTGTTAAATTTTTGTGAAACAGAATATTGGAGAACTTCCAAGAGTTACGAATAATTACACTTCCTTTTTGCCACCTTTTCTAATCAAAATAGAACTTAAAACTATTCTAAATTTTCTGTCTTCAATTTGATAGTGTCCTTAAGGTTTCTTCAAATTGCAAACCTTATTTACTTTTCTGATTTATTTTTTCTTTCTTTGGTTAATTTCACGTAGTATAGCTTTACATTATTAATGCATGTCCAGGGGACTAGGGCTTTGTTAGCATACACTCCAAAGCCATCTAAATCAATTTAATAACTTTGCTTTGTTCAAGGGCTTAATTTTAGAAAAAGCATATACATACAATTTATAAGGAATTTACATAGATCTGAGACCTCAGTAACTAGTTGTGTTGCGATATAGGCCTGATGGTTATCTGACTTGTGATTTAGATCCTGAAAAAATTATAGACAGACAATGGAAAACATAAAGTCGCCTATATTAGAATATTCAAGTTTAGAAGTATATTTTCTGTTGATACAAATGGCTATATGGACAACAGCACTAGACAGTGAAATTATCTGGCTATCAATAGAACAGTATAGAGCTGTGTTTCTCAACCTGGGGGTCGCAGGATGGGTTTAGGGGGGTCTCAAGCAGGGCTGGCATTAAAGGCTAGGAAGCAGGGCAGTTGGCTGGGGCCCCACGCCACAGAGGTCCCCTGCAAAACTAATTTACATGTTTCAGCCTCGAAGCCTCCCGCTTAAGGTAGGGGATCAGAATTTTTTGTAGTGGGGATGTGTGTGTCACAATTGTTTTAAGTCCAAAGGGGGTTGCCAGTACAAAAAGGTTGAGAAACACTGGTATAGAGGAGCCAAAAGAAGATTTGGTATTGAGGCTGAACTATTGTCTCAGCCCTAGAGGTGGCACACTAGGAGTGGGGCATTAGATAAAGATTCTCCATACTGCTTTCCCAGCAGACCTAGTCCTGAGAGGTATTGAGCATCCTTTGATTTTAGTGGGAGTTGTAGGTGTTGAGCACTTTTGGATCTTGACTCCTCTTTAGAGACTGCAAACAAGGATATTGTGATGTCGGCATCTGTCTAAAGAAGATGTATTCAGACCATCATCTCATTTTATATAAGCATAAACAGCTATCCAGTTTTAATGACATTGCCATTACTGACCTGGCTTGGATTTTAAGCAATGATAAATAAAAGGATAAGTATCCCATTACCTATCCTCTGAGCTTTCCAGTTTGCTTTCCATTATATCTTTAGGTTAGCAAACTCTTGTTTTTTTTAGTTGCTAGTGTAATTTGGGACATTAATTAGCCAAATGGGATTTGTATTGATTTTTAGAGTAATGAAATCATACCTATATACACTGACTGGCTTTCCCCTCAGATTTATATTTGTAGCTCATTTAACTGTTTATAAAAATTCTACCTCTCATATTCATAGAGCTAAACAAATATTTACAGTAATCTCAAATCAGTGGCTATCAGATGCAGTAGATATACCATGATGACATTTTGTGAAAAATGGAAGCTTATTCAAAGTGCCTTTCTATCTCAGGCAATGATGAGATTGGACTATTTATTACAATATGTTAATGTGTAAAGTACTATGATATTCAGCACCATAAAAGAACAAACAGTGATAGCTTGGGATAAAATAGACTACTTGAAAACTTTAAAATATTTTGGTTTTCTTGATATATTAACTTATGGTGTGTATGATATCAATTTTTTTAATGTTTAAAATGTAATAGCTACCAGGTTAGATAATATTTCCTCATGGATAAATTGTCTTGCTCTAAAAGTACAGTTACTGAAAGTAGGGGTCATATGATGCCACTCCCGTGGTGAACCACACAGAAACAATGTTATACCAACAGTTAATTTTGTTGAGTAAGTGAATTATAACTGAATAAGAGAGGAGACTGGTCAATACAATAATAATTGGAGTAGAGAAGATTTATACTAATCATCAGAGGTAATTTTGATATAAAGACTATGTGGTGGAAAATTGGAGGAGAGATGGAAAACTTAGTATATTATACATACAGTACATCAACAGTGCTTACATATATGATACAAGTTGGAAACATGATATATATAATAGTGAAGTTATTAAATAATGTCAATAAACCATAGGTCAAAGTGCATCTCACTATCTATTCCTGTGGTAAGCAATGAAATCATTAACAAGAATACATTACCGTTCATGATATTTCATTCAACTTTTGGAGGTCCATAGGAGCATTACCTGTTTTCTCCATAACATAAATATATTCTAGTATGGTTCCTTGTTGACTTGCACATCATACCGAGTCTACATAAACTTTACATAACCACTTATGTCCATCATTCACACGTCATTTGTTTGTTGAGGAATGAATTGCAACATTTTTCTTTTATATTGTGAATATATTTTTATAGAGACTGTTGCTTGTCTCCTACGTAACAAACAGCAATTATTGGAATAAAATAATTAGTACCAGAGAAAGATTTGTAGTAGCTTATGGAGAGATTTGGTAAGATGCCTGACTGGCATTTATTCCATAAGCAGTACCTCCATAGGCCATGTTTTTGTTGTCTTCTAAGTTTGGTATTTGACATGTTGGCTGTTGACTTGTTTTGCTTTCATTTAATTTGTTCTGAATTGTTAAATTGTTAGCCAGTCCAAAAAACCCCACGGTTAAAACACAGCAATCCCTTTTTAAATGAAGACTTACAATTTATTTACCACCTACTTATTTTGATCTGCTATATTTTTAATATAACTTCCTGCATTTAGTAAATAATCTCCCAATATGTTAACATTTTGTTGCCTTTAGATTAAAGGCACTCTGCAGTATTTATACTCTGCAGGAAGTAAATATATAGACAGTTTACTTTAGGCTCACTAAAAAGTTTTGACATGTTTAAAGAGCCTTCCTGCTTCAGAGTTGTGATTATCTTTTAGGGTTGTTAAGAGGTGATTTATTTTTTTCCTTTTTCTATTTGGGTACAAAAACCGTGAAGGATGGTGATAACTAACTTTCTCTGTGCAATCTCTTTGTGAAATTTGGCACATTTCTCATTTGTGAGACATTGTGGTCTGAAGAACAGTCCTTTTGTAAAGAGTCTCTCATCTCTTACAATAATAACAAAACTTTTGTTCATATGGAAAAAGCAGGGCTATAAAACCTTTGTTTTGTTATTTGTTCTTAGTGCTTCCCTGAGTTCTCAGAAAAGAAATGGAGGGAGAAGGGATGAATTGGAGGCTTTTTGAAGACCTTCCCATATCCTTGATCTCTTCCCAAAATGGGATCCATCAAACAACATGATTTAGATAGTAGTCTTATAAGCTCTGTACCAGCCATTTTGCAATTGGTGAGTCTATTCTGCCCAACTAAGCCCCCTCTTATTTATTCGGACTTCAGGGAACAACTATGTTCCATCATGAGACAATGATTTTCAGGGCATCATTATGATTTTTATTTGATCCTCTTCTCTTTAAAGTAAGCACCATCAGCATGCCAATGGTATTTCTGTTTTAGATTGCAGATATCTGCAGGTGAGCAGATAACTCCGGAGTATCATCTGTAGTTCATAAACCCAGTCTCTCAGCTTTCACGCTAACTGGGTAAAGGTTTTAACCTTTAGTAACTCTGGATAAGATTCTTCATTGAACTGCTTTAAAATTAATAGATTTTTTTTTTAAAAGCAGATTTTGTTCTCACAGATTTCGTTACTGGTATGCACAATTTATACCCTCTTTAACATTTGTTGAAAAGAGGAGAAAAATTATTAGCTAATTATATTTTAACTTCCCAGCTATACTGAGAAGCTAGATGGAAATCACTATAACTCGTATTTAAAGGAGGATTAGAAACATTTCCCTTGTAGCTATTGGAGGTGACTCATGACTATTTTTGGTTTACAACCACATAGGGTTTGTGCTAATAAGTAGAATGTATCCCTGGAAGATGGCAATTGTGTTTCTCATTGCACTGGGAGTAGAGATTCAATATTTGTTTTAGATGGGAGAAAAAATGACTGACTTATTCTAAAGCAGCATTAGCGTCCCCTGGCAGATTGAGAGACAGCCACCTACAAAACGGACATTGAGGAACTAAATAATTGCTCCCTTTCTTCTGTTTGTGCTTGGAATAATGTGACATGTTATGGGAGAAAGTATTATCCCTGAAGGGAAAGAGCCATTTGTGAATTGTGGGATAAGGACGTGGGGCTGATGGCTAACCAAAGCAAAGTAAGGAATAAGATCAATTATGCAACAACTGATTGAACAGAAGTGACTACATGTGATGTGCAAGATAACAGGGATATATTTCACTTTAGATTGTATGCAAAACCAGGACATGATGGACCCATCAAATGGCTGAGTGAAATATAATTAATAGTAATGTATTGTCCATGATTTGACTGCTTACCCTGGGGCAGGGCAGAAAGGTTGGCTTCACTTGATGTTTTCCTGATCTTTGTTTCTGTGGGTTTTTTGTATCATTTTTCTAGACTTCTATAATTCAAATTGCTTTTGAATGTGTGAATACTTCATATTGCAACCATTGTATTCTGTATTTGCAATCTAAGCATAAATATAATGTTCTAAATCACGTACATAAAAGTAAACATTCTTAAAAAGCAGGTAACATCTTTTTTTATTAGGAAGAAGCGTTGCATGCGTTCATTCAGCCTGAGATCCTTGATGGCCCGAATCAGTATTTCTGTGAACGCTGCAAGAAGAAATGTGATGCAAGGAAGGTAAATACATACCATTTGTGTAACATTACATTGGTTAGTGTTTGTTTATATATGTAACATAATCTTGCCCATTGGATATTGTGTTTTTGTTTAGGGCCTGCGGTTTTTGCATTTTCCGTATCTGCTGACTTTACAGTTGAAGAGGTTTGACTTTGATTACACCACTATGCACAGGATTAAACTTAATGATCGCATGACTTTTCCTGAAGAGCTAGACATGAGCACGTTCATTGATGTTGAAGATGAGGTAAAGACCAGTGTATAGTCTCTTTCTGAGAACAATCTTTCTCTAGTATCTCTTAAAATCTAGTGTCACTAGGGCAGTGGTTTTCAACCTGTGGTTCGTGGACCACTGGGCGTCCACAGACTGTCTAAGATTTCCAAAGGGGTCCGCACTTCCATTCAAAAATTTGTAGGGGGTCTACAAATGAAAAAAGGTTAAAAATCATTGCATTAGGGAAAACATCATGGCCAATATTTTGAAAACACATGCCTGTTAGGGTTCCTAAATTCTTAAGGCATCAGAAAAAAGTTGCCTGATTTTCAAAAGTTCTGAATTACCAACAGCTCGCCTTGACTTCAGTTGAAATTACTGAGTGCTCAACACTTTTGAAAATCAGAGCACTTTTTTGGGTACCTTAATCAGGATTTAGGAACAACTTTGGGCACTTAGTGTCAAAAATCTCATCCCATATTTCTTTGTTTCTGTGGAGGTTTGGAGTTAAAATTAATTTACAAGAGGGGGCTTCTGACAGTGCTCTACACTGTTATGTAAGGTGCCTGGGTTTAATTTCCAGTGCTGGTATATTTCTTCCTCCATCTTGTTAGAAGCTGAGAACAGTGAACTGACATTGAGTATAATTCATTCTCTGGAAAGTGAGTGGTGTATTTAATATAATAATATAATATATGGAGATATACCTATCTCATAGAGCTGGAAGGGACCCCGAAGGGTCATCGAGTCCAGCCCCCTGCCTTCACTAGCAGGACCAATTTTTGCCCCAGATCCCTAAGTGGCCCCCTCAAGGATTGAACTCACAACCCTAGATTTAGCAGGCCGATGCTCAAACCACTGAGCTATTTGGTTTGGTGGTTATGAAAGCCATCTCCTCCTTATCTAGAAAGATGGTGGCTTTGATACATGGCCTTTGGGCTGGGAGAAACGTACAGCAAAGGGCCTCTTCAGAGGCACTTTTCATGGGCATGTGAGTACTATATATCAGATATTTCTCAGAATATCTGTTCTCTTCTCACTTCTTCACCCATATTTTTACAGAGTAAGCTGGATATAAAGTGCTTAAAGTTAACTTTAAAAGAGGACAGAATTGAAATCTGTTTCATTGCACCCACTGTGAAGGACACCCAGGCTTAATTTTCACTAGTAAAAAGGGTAAAATGTTGCATATTGGAATCTTGAAATGCAAAACTAATGTGTCTAAGCTTAAGGATTGCTTTGTGAGAAAAATGACTTTGAGATCAAAAGACTGTTGCTGTCAGCTGGTGAAATATGGGGAATAGCTAAAGACGTGCTAAACTCTACGAATTGAACTTGCCTTCTCTAGATGCAAACTTTTGGAAGAGGGTCCTTCAGTGGAAGGCTGAGCACTCGGAAAATTTAAAATCAGATTGTTCCTGCTTATATTAGCTGGGTATATTTTCTTTTGGAGATATGGGTTTAGTTGGTATTGAAGTCACCGCCAGTTTTTATTACTGTTCTCACTGTTACATTCTCACTGTACATTCCCTTTTTGAGGATTAGTAGGCATGTTTCACTGGAAAAACAAGCAAGACAAACTTTCCATTTATGTATTTTTAATTTTGTTTTAAGTATTACAGAACTCTCAAGAATCTACATACTGTATCTTTATGACTTCTGTTCAAGAAAAAGTAGTTCCATGGACATAATCCTAAAATAGACGTGTCGGGGATATCTAGCTAATTTAATTTTAATATCAAAAGACAAATACATTTTGGGAGACTTTCTCCTGGAATCCATTGGAACGTTGTTGGTACCCTACAGCTACATAACTTAGTTAGCAGTCAGAAGATTCATAAAAAGTTACATTTGTTTCAGTCTTCAAAACTTAACATCTTCCTCAGATTTGCCATATGCAAAATATAGATAATACTGTACCCTACTTCACAGAGAGGATTATTTGTAAAACATTTTGAAATTTACAGGTGGAAGGCAGTATAGAATTGCACAGTATTATTTATTTTGATAATTCATTGTCTCTTGTTACATGTATGTGTACTATCATTTTTATCTACTTTATAAACTAACATTTATGGTTTATTTTTAAGAAGTCTCCCCAAACTGAGAGTTGCACTGATAGTGGAGCAGAGAATGAAGGCAGCTGTCACAGTGATCAGATGAGCAATGATTTTTCTAATGATGATGGTGTTGATGAAGGAATCTGCCTTGAAAGCAATAGTGGTGCTGAAAGGATTTCAAAAGTTGGCATTGAAAAGGTACTTTAAAAAAACCCAAAACATATGGGTACAACTTTAGTATGCTGTCCAGATAAATGGTGTTTTTAAAAAGTCATATTTCTTTGCTCTTGTTCTAATATTTAACCCCGCAGCGTTGCAAAGAACACAAAAGGCTTGGGGAATTTCCCCATTCTGAGGGAATACTCACCTGGCCAGATCCTATGGATTTCCTGCTTTGTTCTGGCAGAAAGCAAAATAGAAGATAGTTTTTATTTCTGGGCAGCACTTCCATGATGAGGTAGACTGTCAAATCCCTTGACACTATGCAAATATCTTGCAATTTAACAGAAAGGGCTAAAGAGTTTTGGTCAGTCTGGCAGGTTCCACTCTGTGCAAGTCAGCACCGTCAGACTTTTGGAGCAGAAAATGATTATAGCTATTTTATTCTGTCCCATATATTTCAGCATAAAATATGTTGTCGTATCCTGGGAGAATAAATTCATGAAGAGGCTGTCTTCCACCTGTAGCATATAGAAGGTTGGAAACGGCCACATATATGAATGCTTAAAATGGCTGACTAGTTTTCACCTGACTGCAAGCATGTTTCTCATGGAGGCTTGTTATAATAAAGTATCATTAAGACAAAGAGCTACTAAAATACTGGTTTTCCCCAAGCTTGCCCCTTGTTCACAGCACTATCTTGCGTAGCTACATGTACTCTTATATCTAGCGAAGTGCCATTAATATTGAGTTTGTCTGGAAGGGAATCTGAGATCCTTTGTCTGGTATCAAAAGCATAAAAGTGGAAAACACTGGCCTTCTTTTGAAATGTTTTGTGATCCATTAGGACATTAGACCAAGACAGAGTGTGGAGGGTCAATATGTCTCTGAATTAATAGCTTTATTATCACTTTCTTTAATCTCTGACATGAATTTGAGAAAATGGAGATCTCGTGTCAAACTAGCTAAGATAGGTGAGTCAGGCCCATTAAGGGCTTGATCTTATCAGGAGCTTCCATGCCTCCTGGGAGATACTGAGTGCTTTCCAGGATGCACAATCAGAGTGTAAGTTTGCTCATTTGTCTGCATGCGGCTACACCTACTTTGCACACATGCCATGTGACGTATGTATGAAACTTGGACTTAGGTGGACTTGACCTAATTATAAGCCTTCGGTTTTGTCACTTGCATCTTGAATTGTGCCCAGAACCAACTAATAAGCCAGTACAAGTGTTAATGTGCTCCTAGCAAACCACCACACTCTGTCTAGGTACTACATCGCTGGAGTATGCAGGATGCTTCAGTTATTTTATTAAAAATATAAAGGTAGCACTAAATGATCCAATTAAAGATTGGAGCCTTTGTGTCTAGGGACTTTACATATATGTAATAAATTCTAAAGAGCTCACAGTATTAGAATGTGATAGCAGCTGGATCAACAGGAAGTGGGAAGAACAAGACAAGTAAAATTATTACTTTTGTATAAGGAGCAGTAGTTACACCACACTAGCTAATAGTCTAGCTGCTTTATTAGCTAGTAGTCTAGCTGTTCTCTAATATTTTTGTAGTTATCCAAGCAGAGGTGAATTTAAGGAGATGTTTGAATGAGGGTAATGTTGTGGCTTTACATACTTTTATGAGCTCTTCCTACCCATTTTGGGGGTGAGGGTTGAAGCAAGAATGTGCTTGAGAAAAAAGTTCAGCTAATGGACAAGGAAGACTGATATATCTGGCAGAGCAGAGATAAAGACAAGTAGCATGTATTTCATGCAGTGAAAGGGGAGCAAGAGGAGGGATGTGAAGAAGGGGTTCATGTCATAGCAACAAGTCAAGATGATTATCTTAGCAGGAGAGTTTTGAATAGACTTGAGGGAGGCAAGATTGCATTTGATGAAAGTTCAACTCCCCTTCATTCTTGTAGGTGAAACCCTTACCCACAAGTATTAGATAGCTCTATCTTGTCTGAGTAGTCTGAGAGATTTCACCATACAGAAAAATTGGAAAAGATTCGGAGTATGGGAGGGGGCTCAGGGCTGGGGCCAGAGGACTGTCTTCCCCCCCCCCCCCCCCCCCCCCCCCCCCCCCCCCCCCCCCCCCCCCCGNCCAGAGGGACCCCCGCTCCCCCAGCCCTCTCTCCACTGGCAGCGGGGCTGGGGCTGAAGCGCCTCTCCCCTTTGGCAGTAGCCCCGGGTCTGGGGCCGAGGCTCGCAGCAGCCCTGCACGCCCCAACTTGCTCCCCTCCCCTCTCCAGGCCCCTGTGGCAGTACACCTGCGCGGCCCTTTATAGCCTGCTACACGGCTGTGCATCTTAGAGGGAACTTAAATGGCCTGTAGCTTGTATCTGTCTAGACCAGGGGTCAGCAACCTCTGGCACGCGGCTCGCCAGGGTAAGCACCCTGGCGGGCCGGTTTGTTTACCTGCCGCGTCGGCAGGTTCGTCCGATCGTGGCTCCCACTGGCCGCGGTTTGCCGCTCTGGGCCAATGGAGGCGGCGGGAAGCCGCGGCTATCACATCCCTCGGCCCGCACCGCTTCCCGCAGCCCCCATTGGCCTGGGACGGCGAACCGCGGCCAGTGGGAGCCGCAATTGGCCGAACCTGCCGACGCGGCAGGTAAACAAACTGGCCCAGCCCGCCGGGGTGCTTACCCTGGTGAGCCGCGTGCCAGAGGTTGCCGACCCCTGGTCTAAACCCATTAGGAAGCAGTGGATTGGTTGGAACTGAACCTTTATAAACCCTTTAAAGACTTTGTTTTTAATAGTGTAATATCTATATTCTGGCCCTACAATAAATTAGACATTGGAGTTCTAGTGTTCAAGCTCAGGGCTTGGCTACACTGGCAAGTTACAGCGCACTAAAGCCGCGCACAGCGCTGTAACTCACTACCCGTCCACACTGGCAAGGCACGTACAGCGCTGTATCTCCGGAGATACAGCGCTGCTTGTACTCCTCCTCCGCCAGAGGAATAAGGAGAATTGTGCTGCTGCTGCAGCGCTGCGGCGCCAGTGTAGCCGCCCAATGCGCACTGATTGGCCTCCAGAAGTATTCGGCAGTATCCCACAATGCCTGTTCTAGCCACTCTGGTCATCAGTTCGAACTCTACTGCCCTGGCCTCAGGTGACCAACCGTCAGACCCACCCTTTAAATTCCCCGGGAATTTTAAAAATCCCCTTCCTGTTTGCTCAGCCAGCCAGGTGTGGAGTGCTATCAGCGAATCTTTCCAGGTGACCATGCCTCCACGCGCCAGGCGAGCCCCAGCATGGAGCAATGGCGAGTTGCTGGACCTCATCAGTGTTTGGGGGGAGGAAGCTGTCCAGTCCCAGCTGCGCTCCAGCCGTAGGAATTACGATACCTACGGGCAGATATCAAGGGCCATGATTGAAAGGGGCCATGACCGGGACGCTCTGCAGTGCAGGATTAAGGTGAAGGAGCTGCGGAATGCCTACCGCAAAGCCCGCGAGGCAAACAGCCGCTCGGGTGCTCCCCCCACGACCTGCAGATTCTATAAAGAGCTGGATGAGATACTTGGGGGTGACCCCTCCTCCATGCCGAGCACCACCATGGACACTTCAGAGCGGGTGGTGGAGGAGGAGGACGAGGAGGAAACCGGGAGTCAGGGTGCTGGGGCGGTTGGAGACACCCCGGACTACCTGGGTCCATGCAGCCAGGAGCTCTTCTCGAGCCCGGAGGAAGCTAGCCAGTCGCAGCAGCCGGTACTTGGTGGAGGACAAACTGGTGGAGGACAAACTGAAGAGCGTGTTCCCGGTAAGCGCTTTATTTTTTGGGAAGGAAGATTTTCGGGAGAGGAGGGTTAGGGCTGCATGCATGCCTAGATGTGGAATAGCGCATTGATGTGGTCTATCACTTCGCGGTAATCGGCCGCGGTAATCTCTTCGAAAGTCTCATCCAGAATGTGGGCAATGCGCTTGCGCAGGTTTCTTGGGAGAGCCACCGTGGTCCTTGTCCCAGTCAGGCTAACGTGTCCGCGCCACTGTGCCGCGAGGGGCGGGGGGACCATTGCTGCACACAGTGAAGCTGCATATGGGCCAGGGCGGAAGCCGCATTGCAATAGAAGACCCTCCCTTGCTTCCCAGGTCACCCTCAGCAGTGAGATATCTTCCAGGACGAACTCCTGTGGAAAATTTTGGGACAGTGTTCAGTGTAGGTGCCCCCTGCAGCTGTTGGCTCTCCCCAAGGCACAGAAACCCAGAAGACAGTACAGCCCAGAAACAATCAGTCCCCCTTACTCACCATTTTGGGGCTCCCGTGGGTTATGTCCGCTCTCTTTGGGACAGGAAAATTATGCTATTGTGTACACTGTGTGTGCCCTCCTCAAGTGCGGGGGAATGATTACTCTGTCTGGTTTAAACAATGCTGCCTCTGTTAAGTGTTGCATTTTGCCTTTGCAGATGCAACCTTGAGACCTCAGCCGTCCGTGTTTACACCTGCTCAAAGACTGCAAAGACTCCGGAGGAGACCGCGGAAAAGCAAGGAAGACAT
The DNA here is from genome assembly GCA_003942145.1 of Platysternon megacephalum. NCBI lineage: Eukaryota > Metazoa > Chordata > Testudines > Platysternidae > Platysternon > Platysternon megacephalum. Next base: position 231,970 of record QXTE01000195.1, on the reverse strand, counting down.
GCTGCACCAAGTCATGCAGCAGTCTGTTAAAGAAAATCAAAAAGCCCAGGAGTGGAGGGAGAGAGCGCAGGAGTGGAGGGAGACAGAAAGCAGGATCCGCCAGGAAAACTCATCGCACCGGCGGCAGGCCACGCAGCACCGGCAGCAAAGCACGGATAGGCTGATAACCATCATGGAGCGCCAAGCAGACTCTATCCAGGAGCTCGTAGCCATGCAGGCGGAGCACTACCGCGCCCGCACCCCCATGCAGCCCTTGCCCCAAAACTCGTTACCTTGTGCCCCCATGTCCCCTCCAACCCACTTTCCCCAACGTGCGGGTTCTTACCGCCAACTGCTGCCTCCAACACCGGTATCTTCACCACCCAGCTCTGAAAACTACGAGCCTTACCCCCTGCACTCAACCCCCATCACCATGCAGTATAGACATCATGAAGTGCAGCACTCAATGCAAAGCAGTGGAGACAGGACATACGCAGATCTCTGATTGTACCATTCCCCATCCCAACCCCACCCCACCCCATTGCCCTTTCTTGATTCCCAAACAGTTGTTTCTTTCAATAAATTTATTTTCTTTTCAATAAATGGATATTTTGGTTTTGAAAACATTCTTTATTATTGCATAAAGTAAAAGATCCATTAGGCCAGGAACCAGGCACTGCAAATCAGTGAAGCAAACACAGATTCCTACCAACATTGTAACCACAGGGCACCAGACATTACTGCTGGCTTTCAGCCTCAAATTGCTCCCTCAAGGCATCCCTAATCCTAGCAGCCCCGTGCTGGTCCCGTCTAGTAGCCCTGCTCTCTGGCTGTGCAAATTCAGCCTCCAGGTGTTGAACATCGGAGGTCCATGCCTGCCTGAATATTTCACCCCTCCCTTCACAAATATTATGGAGGGTACAGCACGCGGATATAACCGCGGGGATGCTGTTTTCTGCCAAGTCCAGCTTCCCATACAGAGATCGCCAGCGGCCCTTTAAACGGCCAAAAGCACACTCCACAGTCATTCGGCACCGGCTCAGCCTGTAGTTGAACCGTTCCTTGCTACTGTCAAGGCACCCTGTGTAGGGTTTCATGAGCCACGGCATTAGCGGGTAAGCGGGGTCTCCAAGGATCACAATGGGCATTTCGACTTCCCCTACTGTGATCTTCCTATCGGGGAAAAAAGTCCCGGCCTCCAGCTTCCTGAACACGCCAGTGTTCCGAAAGATGCGTGCATCATGCACCTTTCCGGGCCACCCTGTATTAATGTCAATGAAACGCCCACGGTGATCCACTACCGCCTGGAGTACCATAGAGAAATACCCCTTCCGATTAACGTACTCGGAGGCTAGGTGCTCCGGGGCCAGAATAGGAATATGCGTCCCATCTATTGCCCCTCCACAGTTAGGGAAACCCATTTGTGCAAAGCCATCCACAATGTCCTGCACGTTACCCGGAGTCACGGTTCTTCTGAGCAGGATTTTATTAATGGCCCTGCAAACTTGCATCAGCACGATTCCAACGGTCGACTTTCCCACTCCAAACTGGTTCGCGACCGATCGGTAGCTGTCTGGAGTTGCCAGCTTCCAGATTGCAATAGCCACCCGCTTCTCCACCGGCATGGCGGCTCTCAATCTCGTGTCCTTGCGCCGCAGGGTGGGGGCGAGCTCCTCACACAGTCCCATGAAAGTGGCTTTTCTCATCCGAAAGTTCTGCAGCCACTGCTCGTCATCCCAGACTTGCAGGACGATGTGATCCCACCACTCAGTGCTTGTTTCCCGAGCCCAGAAGCGGCGTTCCACGGTGCTGAGCATGTCCGTGAATGAGACAAGCAATTTCGTGTCGTACGCGTTACGTGACTCGCTATCCTTGTCGGAATCCTCGTCGGACTCCTCACTGTCACTTTGGATCTTAAGGAACAGCTCGACTGCTAAACGTGACGTGAAGGTGAGACTCGTCAGCATACTCCTCAGCAGTTCGGGCTCCATTTCCCGCAGACCGAAACGGAGCACACAGATCGCGCTGCACAAAAGCCGTTGAAAGATGGCGCCAAATGTGGACGGAAACACAGGGATTGCTGGGATGTGAAGCGATGCATCACGGGGCGTTGGGACAGGACCCAGAATGCCCCTCGCCCACCGCCCCCTTCCCACAAGCCACCGTGCCAAAGTGGCGTGAAAATGGGAAGAGGTGCTCTGTGGGATAGCTGTCCATAATGTGCTGCTCCCAATGCTGCTGCAAGTGCCGCCAATGTGGCCATGACAGTGCGCTGTCAGCTGTCAGTGTGGACAGACTGCAGCGCTCTCCCTATTCAGCTGTACGAAGGCAGGTTTAACTCACAGCGCTGTACATCTGCCAGTGTAGCCAAGCCCTCAGTCTTGTTAAATGTGGTATTGGGAATCCTGTAAATCTCTGTTGAGAAATAGGAGCTAGTTAACAATCACTTGATTAGAGCAGGGAGTGAAAGTCAGAATACCCATAATCTAATCCTAGATTTGACAATGACTCTGCATTTTGGCCAAGTAATTTAATCTTTCTGTGCCTCTGTGTTCCCATATGTAAAATGGAGAGGTTTACCCTACCTCAGCAGGAAGTTGGGGATTAATAAATTCATGTTCGTGAAAAGAAAAGCCTTGAATGGAAAATGCTACATAAGTTCTTTCTACTTCAGACTCTTGAGCCTTCGGACTAATGGCGAAGTTAAATCAGATACTTTTGTTTCTGGTTCTATAGAGGTCCCCACTCTTTTCCCCCGATGCCCCAGTCCAAATTTTAGAACACAGAATTACGTTGTAAAGGTTTTTTTTTAAAAAAAAAAGGAAACTACTTTTTGGCCTTCATTACACATTGGTTGAAAGTGTACAGAGAAGAATGGTAGTGTAATGGTCTAATCCTCAATACTTTAATCCCTGCTCTGACTGTGAGACAAATAGGTACGGTGACTTGCCTAATTTCCCCATATGTAAAATGTGGATATTAACTACCTGACATAAGAAAATTGTTTTGAACAGTAATGCCTCACAAGCGTATTATGAGAATTAAAGTTTGTAAATTATATTGAAGATAAGTGCCTTGTATATGCTAAATATTAGAGAGATGGCAGTTGCTTCCATAGTTAAGGTGAAATAAGCCTGCACAGTTAAAGTTGTTGAGTCAACTTAACTTTGTATGTTTGTACATTCAGATGTTTGTGGAGTTTATAAATTTAATTTGAGTTTAACTTCCTGGGTTGGCACTATTCACATTTTTTAAACTGTACCGTATTATTATTTTTTCCTTTGAGTTAGTGAAACTTTCCCATCCTTAACATCAGATAGGTTTTTTGTCTGAAAATTATTTGTATTAATTTTTAATGCCAGGTTCATACTCTACAGCAGGCTTTCTCTGTTTTCTTTGGATAAGGAGAATATTGTAAGTAAGGTGAGGATAATATTTTATATCTGCGTTCATATTCGGCATCTGTAAAAGAAGGAAGGGTGGTCCTGTGGTTTTAAGGCAGTTGACTGGGACTCAGAAGACCTGGCTCTGTGACCTTGGACAAGTCACTCATCTTTCAGTTCCTCTCTTCCACGATAATACTTCCTTTGTCTTACCTGTTTTTTAGATAGTGGCTCTTTGAGGGTGGGGACTGTCTCTTACTATGCGTTTTTTACAGCACCTAGCACAATGGGGCTCTTATCTTGGTTGAGGCCTCTGGATGCTACTGTAATTCTACTAATAATAATGCAGAATAGTACTTGTAGCGAGCTCTATGCACAATTGTTTCATAGTTATTTTTCATGTAACTATACCCAATTGAGAAACTTTTTTTAAATAACACAGGTGCAGTTTGTCAGAATGAGGTATTACAAGTTCTCTGTTCCTTACTTGGATTTTTTTTTTCTCTTCCTTAGAATTCTTTACTGTATGAACTCTTTTCTGTAATGGTCCATTCAGGAAGTGCTGCTGGTGGCCATTACTATGCCTGCATAAAATCTTTTAATGATGAGCAGTGGTATAGCTTCAATGATCAACACGTCAGCAAGGTAAAGGAATATTTGCTGCTTTGTTTCCCCCATAAATGAAACAATGAGCTTGTATTATTGTTCATGACTGTCACTTGTAGTATTTGAAGTAACATGCATATTTTTGAAGTTATAGTACACAGACTTTGAATTTAGTTTATATCACTTTTTCAGCTCATCTAGTCTTAACTTGTTCATGTATATATAATTCATTACTTAATTTGAATGTTAAGTGCTTTTGCAAAATCTTTTCATATGAAGAATGTTACATGTGATTCTTTTTTATTTTAATTTTTCATATATTAAGTCTCCTCATATTTCCAGCCACCATCAGTGCAGACTGCATGATTTAGCCTGTCTGGATCTGTGAGGACCTAAGATATTTCTCTTTGAGGGAAGAATGCCTTCAGAATGTGGTTTTTTGAATCCTCCCCCTTCTTTGCCTTTTGTATCACTATTGGATCAAGAAATGGAAGTATCAATGCAAACCAAAGAGCTAGGAAATAATGGTGCACTCTTTGTGGTAGCACTCTACAAGTCTTCATTGAAGGCTCATTCTACAGTACTTGCTGTCATGGTGCCCCACCCCAGGGCAGTTTGTTTGCTCCTCTGAGCAAGTCTTCTGCCTGCAGCATGGTCTGTCATCAGTCACCGTCTGTGCAATATAGCAAGTTCATTGGGTGTTGTTAATTCTCAAGAAATATGAGAGATTTCCGGATATAGGAAGAGGCAAGGCTACCTGCTTCAGCTGATCAGGGCATGTTATGGCTTCTCCATGCTGCTTTATCCTGTTTAATAGAAATCTTCAGTTTTTTAGGCTAATTTTGCTCTTTATTTACTGTCCCCCTTCTTCCATACCACCCCTATACAAAAGAAAACACAACATATTCTTTCTGGCTAAAGATTTTGAGAAGTCTAACATTCCCATCTCTCTTCCCTTAAGGAATTGTTCCCTGACCCTAGGAGAAAAGTTCATGGTCCTGGCACTGTCTTCCTGTAAAGACTTTGAGGATGGTTCTGGTGAACTTCCATAAGGCATCCTGATGATTAAGGGAGGGAAAGTCTTATAGGAGTGGAAGTCTCCTATTAAATGTGAAAGCCTTGTCAGCTTTAGTCTTATGCCTTCCCTTTTAAAATACACAAGGGCAACTTCCTGCTTGCTTAAAGAGTTAATATGATAGTTCTGCCATAATTCAAAGGTAGTGGAGTTAATCCTGTCCTGCTCCAAAGCTTCATATATCTTTACCTTAGTAAAGCTTTTGATACTGTTTCCATGACCTTCTCATAAGCAAACTAGGGAAATGCAACCTAGATGGCGCTACTATAAGATGGGTGCAAAACTGGTTGGAAAAATGTTCCCTGAGAGTAGTTATCAATAGTTCAGTCATGCTGGAAAGGGCATAACAAGTGGGGTCCCCAAGAGATCGGTTCTGGGTCCGGTTCAGTTCAATATCTTCATCAATGATTTAGATAATGGCATAAAGAGTACACTTATAAAGTTTCAAGTATCAGAGGGGTAGCCGTGCTAGTCTGGATCTGTAAAAGCAGCAAAGAATCCTGTGNCGATACCAAATTGGGAGGGGTTGCAAGTGCTTTGGGGGATAGGATTAAAATTCAAAATGATCTGGACCAACTAGAGAAATGGACTGAAGTAAATACGATGAAATTCAATAAGCACAAATGCAAAGTACTCAATTTAGGAAAGAACAATCAGTTGCACACATACAAAATGGGAAATGACTGCCTAGGAAGGAGTACTGCGGAAAGGGATCTGGGGGTCATAGTGGACAACAAACTAAATATGAGTCAACAGTGTAACAATGTTGCAAAAAAAAGCAAACATCATTCTGGGATGTATTAGCAGGAATGTTGTAAGCAAGACATGAGAAGTAATTCTTCCGGTCTACTCTGTGCTGATTAAGCCTCAGCTGGAGTATTGTGTCCAGTTCTGGGCGCCACATTTCAGGAAAGATGTGGAGAAATTGGGAAAAGTCCAGAGAAGAGCAACAAAAATGATTAAAGGTCTAGGAAAAATATGACTTATGAGGGAAGATTGGAAAAGAGAAGACAGAGATGGGAGATAACCATTTTAAAGTACATAAAAGGTTGTTACAAGGAGGAGGGAGAAGAATTGTTCTTAACCTCTGAGGATAGGACAAGAATAGGGCTATAAGGTGGATAGAAAGCTGGCTAGATTGACAGGCTCAACTGGTAGTGATCAACGGCTCGATGTCTAGCTGGCAGCTGGTATCAAGTGGAGTGCCCCAGGAGTCCATCCTGGGGCTGATTTTGTTCATTAATGTTTTGTTTTTATTAATTTGTTCATTAACATCTTCATTAATGATCTGGATGATGGGATGGATTGCACCCTCAGCAAGTTCGCAGATGACAATAAGCTGGGGTGAGAGGTAGATATGCTGAAGGGTAGGAATAGGGTTCAGAGTGACCTAGACAAATTGGAGGATTGGGCCAAAAGAAATCTGATGAGGTTCAACAAGGACAAGTGCAGAGTCCTGCACTTAGGACGGAAGAATCCCATGCACTGCTACAGGCTGGGGACGACTGGCTAAGCAGCAGATCTGCAGAAAAGGACCTGGGAATTACAGTGGACGAGAAGCTAGATATGAGTCAACAGTGTGCCCTTGTTGCCAAGAAGGCTAACGGCATATTGGGCTGCATTAGTAGGAGCGTTGCCAGCAGATCGAGGGAAGTGATTATTCCCCTCTATTCAGCACTTGTGAGGCCACATCTGGAGTATTGCGTACAGTTTTGGTCCCCCCACTACAGAAAGGGGTGGACAAATTGGAGAGAGTCCAGCGGAGGGCAATGAAAAGATTAGGGGGCTGGGGCACATGACTTATGAGGAGAGGCTGAGGGAACTGGCCTTGTTTAGTCTGCGGAAGAGTAGAGTGGGGGTTGGGGGGAGGGGATTTGATAGCAGCCTTCAACTACCTGAAGGGTTTCAGAGAGGATGGAGCTAGGTTGTTCTCCGTGGTACCAGATGATAGAACAAGAAGCAATGGTCTCAAGTTGCAGTGGGGGAGGTCTAGGTTGGATTAGGAAAAACTCTTTCTCTAGGAGGTGGTGAAACACTGGAATGGGTTACCTAGGGAGGTGGTGGAATCTCAATCCTTAGAGGTTTTTATGGCTCTGGTTGGGATGATTTAGTTGGGGTTGGTCCTGCTTTGAGTAGGGGGTTGGACTAGATGAGCTCCTGAGGTCCCTTCCAACCCTAATCTTCTATTCTTCTATGATTCTAAGAAGCAATGGGCTTAAATTGCAGCAAGGGAGGTTTAGGTTGGACATTAGGAAAAACTTCCTAACTGTCAGGGTGGTTAAGCACTGGAATAAATTGCCTAGGGAGGTTGTGGAGTCTCCGTCATTGGAGATTTTTAAGAGCAGGTTAGACAAACACCTGTCAGGAATGGTTTAGATTAGATAATACTTAATCCTGCCATGAGTGCAGGGGACTGGACTAGATGGTCCCTTCCAGTACTATGTTTCTATGCTAAATGTAACTATAAATCTACATTATTGTTTGACCGACAAGAGCTCCATTTGAAGTCAGTGGCAAAATTCCCATTGAGTCAAGATTTTATCCTAGATTTCTGTCCCTAAAAAGAATTTAGTAGCCTTACTCCCAAAACACTTAAAAAAGTTATGATGGTGATGCTAGTGGATGCTCTCAGGACCGACTAAGTCTATGGGGATGTGTGTGTGTGTGTGTACACACATACAATATTGAATTTGAGGTGTAGCTTAAGCAAAGCCATACTGTTACTGTACCATTTTAAATTAGGCAAATCCATCACTTGTAGTTATTAGGGTTTCTTTGGTAGCTGACCCAAAGTGTTTTAAGAGAGCTTACAACTTGCTTTTCTTCTACATTTTTCCAGTTGGGACTGATTTTTTGAAGTATGACCTTCTTTGAACTCTTATCTAACAGGAAATGTGCCTTCTGAGATTTTCTACATTGAATGTATTTACTTGATTTTTTAAGCCATGCTATAGAAGTAACTTTTGTAATTCATATGGAAGTTGAAAGAGACTGTATTTGCTGTCATGTTTCTCATAATGCATATTAAAATTTGTCTAAAACTCACACTTCAAAAAAAATTAAGGATATTTATTTTCAACCTAAAAGGGAGACCTAATCACTTCTAGACACACAACTTTTATTTTTTTGTGCATTTAGAAAATAAAAAGAAACAAATGTAAAATAGTGATGAGTTTAGTATGATCTGACTGTCAGTTTTTCCAATACTAATAAATGCTCATTGACTATTGTTACTTGACAAAGAATGAACTTTAAAAAAAACAAACTGGTTTTGCTTCTAGATTACCCAAGAAGATATTAAGAAAACATATGGTGGGTCCTCTGGAAGCAGAGGCTATTATTCCAGTGCTTTTGCTAGGTTAGTATATCTCTAATATTCTTTCTTTTTTAATATTGGTATAGTCCAACCAAACTGTTTGCATGCCACATTATGGTAAAAATGGTATAATGCATTTTATATAAAATAATTCTAAAAATTGATGACAATTTCAAATCTTCTAGCAATAGTATGAATTTCATGTTTAAAAACAATATTTGTGATTACTGAATTAATACACAGTATTACAGTTGCCATGTACAACTATTTGATATTAATAACTTTAATAAAAATATTTTATTTTGGCTTCCAAGTCAGATACTGATATTCTTAAAAATATTTCCCTATTAGCTCCACAAATGCATATATGCTTATATACAGACTGAAGGATCCGACAAGAAATGCAAGTAAGTGTGTGTTGTTGGTTTTTTTTGTTTTTTTGTTTTTTTAACAAATTTCGACTAAAAATGTTAATTTCAGAGTAGGAAGGCTTTTTAGAGTGTATATGGGGTTCTAATTGCTATGTTTGTTAGACTTGATTTTTTTATAATGAGCTTAAGTAATTTTCATACATGAGGCAAAGTAGAAGTGCAATTTACTTTTGTAGTTACTCTTTACCCTTTTAAAATAATTTGCTCACTTGCCAGTGTGATATTTCATGGTATCAGGATAGGAGTGTCTGTTTGGTAGGTTTTACTGAAAGGTTTGTTCTCTTTGTCTTGTTGATATAACCAGTATCCATAGGCCTTCAGGAGCAATTTCTCTTCTCTGTGTAGACATTTTTCAAATACTTTAAACAAGGATAATAAAAAAGCAAATAAGGAAGCTTAATGTTTTCCCATTTAGATTCCATTCAGCACTAGAACACCGGGGAGGGGGAAAGGGGTGCGACCAGGTGATGCAGCAGGGTCAAAGCTCTGTAAAGTACAGTAGAAGCTTGTTTTCAAAATATCAAATTGTGGGAAGAACCAGCATATTAAGATTAGTCCATGTTTTTTTCCTTTCCTTTTATAATCCAGGGAGACACGGTCAGTTGTGGAAATGTACCCAAAACAGCAGTAATGGCTACACAAAATATCCTACCACCTAATCAGTCAGAATAGAGTATTTTTTTTAGAATAAGAATCAATGGAATTACTGCAGAGATGAACTTGGCTTGTGATTTCAAAGCTATAGTTTTAAAGAAAGTAAAGATCTAGTGTAACCCCAGTCCATTGCCACAAAGGGAAGATACGTCAGCTTCTGTGCTGAAAAACATTTAAAATTGTTTAAAGATTCTGACAGCTGGTATTAGAACTAAATTTAGCCATACCAAATATTCATTTATTTTTAAATTGATAACAAAAATAGGTGTCTGCCTGGACTTTAGATGCCCTGAAATAATTTAATTTAGCCCCCCCCCCCTCCTCCCCTCCAGCATAATGGATTGCTTTTCCAGTACCAGCAGATTAGAAACCTTTCCACCTCACATAGACCTCTTCAATTCTCAACACCCTCCCTGCCATAAATACCTAGGGGATAGGATGGGCCTGCTGATTAACAGATTTGGGCTCTGGTGAACCAGAGTAAGTAAAATCCAGAAGCAGTGATCCCTTATGGGGAGAGCGCTCTCAATTGCCTACTTCCATTTATTTCAATTGTGCTAGCACGGTAGACGCCCCACTAAGGATTGTTTGCACAGTATATAATATAATGAAGGGTCAGACCCAATAACAAGGGAGCTTTATCTTAAGCATCTCTGATCTCAAGAGGAGCAGTATGGCATTGGGAGAGAGGTGGTCTTGTGGGAACCATGTCGCAAACCATTTAGGTCTTTGTATGTTAAAATCAACACTGTGAATTCCACCAAGAAACTTATTTGACAGTCAATACAGATTCCAAAGCACTGGTGGGATAGTCTTCTGGCTCAGAATTATACTTAATAGTGCAGAATATAATTGCCTGATTAACTTCAGTTTCTTAGTGGCGTCAATGTCAATGTGAATAACTGCACTAAGGTCTTCATCAAAGAGAAGAAGTTGCATTTTTCTCTCCAGGTGCAGGTTGAAAAAGTGTTCTTGGCCATACTCGCTATGTGGTTGCTAAGCAGGCCAGTATATCTTAACGTGTGCATCTATGTTACAGATGGCAGTCCCATCTATTTGTAGATGTGTGGCTGTCACCTGCATATGCAGTTGATGAATTCCATCACCTCACATACGGGTGATAGAGCATTCAGCACTCAGTTGTGTGTGCATGCAAAGTTGTGCATATGTGTGTGGGGAATGGATTGAAAATCTGGCCTATGTAATAACATTCTGCCATTGTAACTGTATTAGAAGGAAAGCTAGACAATCTGCTGGGTGAAATTTTAGACTGCATAAAATTGACCAGAAAGTCAATCAATTAGAACAGCTATGAGCAAGATTATGCAGTCAAGGAAATTAGCAGCAAACGTTGTGAAGACAACAGCAAAATATCAGTTTGAATTGACACCTTGGAATTTAATTAAAAGAACTTACATTGATGGTTTAGATATATTTTGGACTTGCATGGTGAATTTTGAGCCTTCTGTTATATTTTTAGACAAAAAAGGCCATTTTGCAACTTCAGAATTGTACCATTCCTTGCTTGCTTATTAGTCTGGCTGCTTCAATACCAGTTGTTTCAATGGCAGCTATGAGAATATCTTTTTTTTCCAAGTCCAAGCTTGATTTAACACAAATCATATTTGATTTCAGTTAAAAAGCAAAGAATTTTCTTCCAGCTTGCATAGATACATTTTGGACAGGATACCACTGGTTCTTCTTTGTATGCTGGTCCCTGTATGTATTCCACTGTGGGATATACATGTGTTCCATGTGCCTGGAGTCGGAGAATTTTGAAAGCAGTGTCCGTTAGCCTGCATGTGTACCCTTGCTTTCCTCGTGCCTCCAACCGAGGAGATAAGGGCGAGGCAGGCCGACCACCTCTCCAGTTTCTTCTTATTGCAACATGCCTGTGTTGGAACCTCCAGTGTGTGGAGCTCTCCTTCTTATTCTTCTTTCTGTAAATATTAAACATTGCCTTTGTTGTTATAGTTATTTCTATAGTTTTAATAGCTTTTAGTAAAGTATTTATAGTTAGGTAGATTTTCCACCTGCCTCACCCTCCCAATACACTGTTAGGTGTATCAGACTATGCCCAGGACTCTGAGCTTCAAGAATGACCATCTGCTCTGCTTATGCTGTCTCAGGGAGCCACGCATCGTAGTTAGGTGTAATATCTGCCAGTCTTTCCCTAGCCATACCGTGAGCCATGGGAATTTTGGCTTAGAATAGGAGAAGGCCAGGAGGCTGCAGTCAGACCCAGGCTGTAGGATCCCCTCCTGCCTCCCATACATCAGCCTGAATCTACATGGAGTACATCCCTTGCCACAAGGTCCAACTCTGCTACAGGAGAGTCTGTACCCACAGAGCCCCCATCAGGGTCTCATTAGGAAGGCAGAGAATGCTTGCACGAACATAAAGGCAGGTCCCCTTCTAAATTGGCTCTTAGATTGTCTGACACAACGCCACATAAGTTGAGAAAACCTACTCTGTCAACCTCTAAGAACTTAAGATGTACTGAGTCCCTGGGACAGCACTCTAAAGCCCATCCTGTGAGGGCTCTTTCCCTGTTCTGAACAGTCAGAGCTTCCTCCTGACCCTGCTGAAGACAAGGACTGTGAACCAGTTCCGCCTATACCAACAGGTTTTCTGCCTTTGTCTCACGATGATGCAGTCACCCTGGCATCTCCGTCCCCTCTGGATGACCATAAACACTCAGTAGTTACTGCACAGGGTGGCAGAAGCACTCCAGATCTCTCTCGGGAAGAGGCCAGGATCACCAGCAAAAGTTCCTGGATATTCTGCAAACCATCAGATTCAGCCAAATAACACTTCGTCAACAAAGATATTCTTGAACCTGCTAGAGCAGTCTGGGAATACACCAGCAACATAAGCCCTTACCCCCGAGAGAAACTATATTATTTCCCATCTGAGGGAGCAGAATTCCTTTTTATCCACCTGGCACCAAACTCTCTCCATGGAGAGATGTGGACAACATATTAAATCTGCACCTTCTGACAAGAAAGCTGAATGTCTAGACTTATTGTGAAGAAGGGTATTTACATCTTCTAGCCTTCAGTTTTGTATAGCGAACTGTCAAGCACTGTTGGCTAAGTACAACTATTTCAATTGCTCAAAATTCATGGATTTTGTAGACAAGCAACCACAACAAGATAGAGCTCATTTCCAGGCTCTTATTGATGAAGGCAAGCTGGTGGCCAGAACTGCACTTCAATCAGCAGTTGATACAGCAGAGACATCATCTATGTTGATGGCAATGGTCACTGTAATTGGTTGTGAGTCATGGTTACACACCTCAGGATTTCCCAGGGAAATCCAAGACACCATGGAGAACTTGCCCTTTGGTGAAGACAGCCTTTTCAATGAAAGGACAGATGAAAGACACCCTTTTCAATGAAAGTCCTTACACACTTCAAAGGACTCTAGAGCCACTCTCCACTCCCTGGTAATGTATACACCTACCCCAAAAAGGAAATAGCACAGGCAGCCTTACAGACCAAGACTGGCATCTCTGTTTTATCACCAGTGATCTTATGACCCTCCTCATAAGAGGCAGAGAGTACAGAAGTCTTGTTTCCTTGCATCCTCACATCTACAGTACCATCTCAATCCCATCCCTCGATGAAAATAAATTTTTGACTGGAATTTGAGAGCTACAAACCATTAACAATACCACCACCCAGGCCCCACATACCATTTAGGGGTTGTTTAGCACTGTATTTCCACATCTGGAGTGCCAGAACTATGGACAAAGTGGGTATTAGATGTATAGATTGGTATAGCCAGTTTGGCTATATGATTGTTTACTTCCCTATCTCCTCCAAAAACCCCATCCCGTTCCTCTTCAGGGGCCATTCTCATGAGGGGATTCTCAGACAGGAAGTGGAGTCCCTCATCCAACGAGGAGCAGTAGAACTCGTACCTGTTCAGTACCAAGAGAAAAAGGTTTTTACTCTACATACTTCCTAATCCTCCAAAAGAAGGGAGTTTGGAATTATCCGTAAGGTGAAGTTTCGCATGGTCACTGTGGCATTTATAATCTCATCCCTGGAAAAAGACATATGGTTTACCACTCCTGATATAAAGAATGCTTGCTTTCATGTGGATATTCACCCGATACACAGACGTTTTCTCAGACCACTGCAAATACAGAATGCTCCCATTCAGCCTTACCACTGCTCCCCAAGTCTTTGCCAAGGTCTTCCTGGTACTAACAGCTCATTTTACATAGAAGACTGTGAAGTTATTCCATCTCAACAATTTGCTTCTTGCTGCCAGGAGTTGTCAGGAAGCCCACAAGACAACCTCATTTATGCTTCAGCTAGTTTCTTCTCTAGGAGTTAGACAACTTGGAAAAGTCTATTCTTCTTTGAGTTCTTGCTCATGTTGATTCCATTCAAGGTGTGTGCGTGCCCACGTGCACAGTCATCAGAGATTTTTGCCTTAGCGGTATCCGTAGGGTCGGCTGTGGTGCCCACTTGAGTGCCGCGCTCATGCGTCAGTATATGAGGTGCCGCTGGCCCTACGCCCTCAGTTCCTTCTTACTGCCCATGATGGTTGGTCGAAGTGCCTTGTCTTGCATAGCAAGAGTGCTAGTGGTTCTTAACAGCCCATTGTTATTTCCTTTCTGTATAGTTTGTAAGTACTTAGTTAGCATTTTAAGTAAGTGTTAGTTGTTAGTTTAGTGGTTAGAGTTCTGGCTGGGACTTTGCCCTGGAGCTGGGCATGCCCTGTTCCCTGGGCTTTAAGCTGTGTTCTTCATGCAACAGGCCAATGCCTATTAGTGACCCTCATAGCAGCTGTTTGAAGTGCTTGGGGGAATCCCATATAAAGGAGAAGTGCAGGATTTGCAAAAATTTTCGTCCCAGAACCCAAAAGTAGATGGACCGCTTGAGAGCCCTCCTGATGGAGGTCGCACTGTGCCCAGCGTCGGAGCCCTCCTGATGGGATTCCGCTCCTAGCACCTCTGCATCGGTGCAGAGCGCCCAACCAGCACTGGGATTCTCCCAGAACCGTTCCCCCTCGCCGGTGCCCAAGAAGCATCTGAAGAAAAAGGGCTCCCCAGCACCGTCCAAGGAGGGGAAGGGGACTTTGGGCAAAGGACCTAGTTCAGGACACGTGCCCACCCCGGAGCTACAGAGGAGTACCGCTAAGGTTGGACCTCCTAGCCCAGACAAAGATCTGCCTCCAACTCCTGGGAGCGGTAGGGGATCTTGGCTTCTACAGGAACCTTTGTCGTCTGAGATGGCCCATACAGCCAAAGAACTGGTGGGCCTACCGGTACCACAGATGCCATGCCAGGTGCCAGAAGTGGCTAAGGCCCTGCAGCCCAAAGGCAAGCCATGGGACCTCCCCAAAGGGCAGGGGAGCACCATCAGTCCCCGGATCGCAGGCGTTCGTCCTCATCCCCACGGCCTAGGATACTGGTCCTGCAACCCTGGTCGCTGGCTAGAAGGCCCAGGTCCCCGGCGCCTTTACGGCAGATCTTTATCACCCAGGCAGTCTCCTAGGCGCTGGTCCCCGCCAGTGTGGGACCGCTAGCCATCGCAGCACCGATCTCCGCTGCCTCGGTATCACTTCAGGGACAGGCGGCAATCCCTGCCCTCTAGATCAGTGGTCTCCAAAATTGGGTGCGCAAAAGGATCCTTCAGGGTGCGCAGTTTCCCTTCGGCAGTTTGGCCTGGAGTCCGAGCGGCTTTTTTTTTTTTTTTTTCCCCTCCCTCAGCAGTTTGGCCGGGAGCAGGGTGTGCGTGCTCAAAATTTTTTTACTGATGGGGTGCGCGATCAAAAAAGTTTGGAGACCACTGCTCTAGACACCAGTCTCTGAGAGTTAGTCAGCACACGCAGGCCTCCACAGCCCTGCTATGGTCACCGGAAGGGGATTGGTCTGAGTCGGAGCCGGGGTTCAGCCTATTGCCAAGGGGGTACAAATCCCTGTTGGCCCGTGAGACCAGCACGGTGTCAGCGGCATGGCAGCAGGGACAGTGGCCTGGTCAATGGCCATGTTGGAACCCTTGGGGGATACTGGTGATGCCGGTCCCATACTTCCACCATGGAGACAACTCAACAGGCATCAACACCCAAGGAGCCGTCTCCGGGAAGGAGAACCCGCCCCTCCCCTGGTGATGCCCTCGTCGTCTTCGTCGCCGGCTGAAGCGGTGACCGTGCCCTCCTGGATTGGCTGTCCCCCCGACGACTTTAAGGAGCACCAAGCTCTCCTTAAAAGCGTGGCTACCAACTTAAACCTCGAAATCGAGGAGCAATCAGACAACTTGTTCAATGTCATATCATCCTCCACCCCGGCCCGCATTGCACTACCTGTCCACTCGGGTCCTAAAGAAGTATTTCGTCCCCACCAAGGGGTTTGACTATCTCTATACGCACCCATCAGTGGGGTCGCTGGTCGTGTCCGCAGTTAACAGGAGGGACAGGTGAGCGGCACACCAAAAAATAAAGACATCAAACGACCAGACCTCTTTGGCAGAAAGATTTATTCGACGGCCAGCCTACAATTCCGGGTATCCAACCACCAATCCCTGTTGGGAAGGTACAATTTTAATTTATGGAACTTCCTTATCAAGTTCAGGGAGGCCCTTCCACAGGACCTGGCCCTTGAGTTTGCCACAATCCTGGAAGAGAGCAAAGCGATGGCAAAGGGCACCCTCCACATGTTGTGAGATGCTACAGACTTGGCCACCAGGGTGATTGCTTAGGCGGTGGCCATGAGGTGCAGCTCTTGGCTACCATCTTTGGGGTTATCTCAAGAGAAGCAGGCCACAATCCAGGACCTCCTGTTTGAGGGTGCGGGGCTCTTCTCTGGGCTCACTGACCCAAGGCTGCATGGTCTTAAAGACTCCTAGGCCACCCTGCGGTCACTGGGCCTCCACACTCTGCAGCAGGCCAGAAAGCAGTTCCGGCCTCCTCCACCTCGGTCCTGGGGGCTTTCTCGGCAGGGGACCTACAGGAGAAAGGACAAAGAGAAAGGGTTTAAGTGACACTGCCCTTCGTTCTCTCGATCGCCTACTCAACCCGGCCCTTCGAAACACCACAGAGGTCAGAGACAGGCGTTTTGGGCCACATAGCGGCCTGCACTTACGTGGTCCGGCACGCACAGCTCCATCTCAGGCCCTTCCAGATGTGGCTCGCATCGGTCTTCATCCCCAACAGAGACAACATAAACCGGGTAGTCAAGATTCCGGACCACATACTGTCATTGCTCACTTGGTAGTTGGACCCCACATTGGGGTTGGAGGGAGTCCCCTTTGCAGCCCTGTCCCCGTCAATCAACCTGGTTTCTGATGCTTTAGCTCTGGGATGGGGAGCCGATCTGGGCGATCTCTGCATGCAAGGTTGTTGGTCGAGTCGCGATTGCTCCTTACATATAAATGTCAGGGAGCTCAGAGTGGTATGCTTAGCCTGTCAAGCTTTCCTGCCTCATATAAAAGGCAGAGTGGTTCAGGTCCTGACTAACCGTACCGCCACTGTGTTCTACATCAGCAGGCAAGGGGGAACCCGGTCTTCAGCCTTTTGCCAAGAAGTCCTCAGGCTCTGGAACTTCTGTGTTCAGCAACCAGAAACACTTTGGCAGATCACCTCAGCAGGACCTTCTCGTCTCCCCATGAGCGGTCGCTCCATCCAGAGGTAGTCAGCATCATTTTCTACAGGTGGGGGACTCCCTAGGTGAACTTGTTTGCATCCAGGCAAAACAGAAAGTGCCACGCTTTCTGTTCGATTTGGGGGGCAGACAGAGGGTCCCTGTCAGACGCTTTTCTGCTTCCGTGGTCGGGGGCTCTGATGTACGCCTTCCCTACCGTGCCATTAATCCACAGAGTCCTCATGAAAATCAAGCAGGACAGAGCAAAAAGTAATCCTCATAACGCCGACTTGGCCGCGCCAGCAGTGGTTTGGCATGGTGCTAGACCTCTCGGTGGCCGCTCCGTTATAGCTACTGCTCCAGCTGGACCTGTTCTGTCAGAACCATAGCAGACTCTTGCATTTGAACCTGATGGCCTGGCTGCTGCATTGTTGAATGCGGATGAGCGGCTCTGGTGTCCAGTAGGTCCTGCTGGGCAGCAGAAAGCCCTCTAGCAGAGCACCCTACTGGGGAAAGTGGAAACTGTTTACATGCTGGTCTTCGGATAAAGGTATTTGACCCGAGAGAGCCTCACTACAGTTAATCCTGGATTACCTCCCGCATCTTAAGATCCAGGGTCTTTCTCTTTCATCTGTTAAAGTCCACTTGGCCGCTATATTGGCCTTTCATCCTCCGCTTGAGGGTAGGTTGGTTTTCACCCACGACATTTCTGCCAGGGTCCTCAAAGGTTTAGAGTGCCTACACCCTAACATCAGGGACTCTGTTCCTTCGTGGACCTAAATCTTGTGCTGTCGCGACTCATGGGAGCCCCCTTCGAGCCTCTGGCGTTCTGCTCCCTCCTCCTCCTCCTTTCCTGGAAGGTTGCTTTCTTGGTGGCAATAACATCTGCCCGCAGGGTCTCCGAGATTAGGGCACTTACCTCGGAGCTGCCCTACACAGTGTTTTACAAGGACACGGTCCAACGGTGACCTCATCCGGCCTTCCTACTCAAGGTTGTTTCGCAGTTTCATCTGACTCAGGACATATTCTTACCTGTCTTTTTCCCTAAGCCTCATAAGTCAGAGGAAGAGTGCAGGTTGCACTCTCTGGATGTCCGAAGGGCACTAGCCTTCTACATTGAGAGGACCAAGCCTTTTCGTAAGTCGCCACAGTTATTCGTCGCAGTGGCCGACAGGATGAAAAGTCATCCAGTGTTGGCCCAGAGAATCTCCTCTTGGATTACTGCCTATATCCGCTACTGCTACAACTGGGCCAAGGTGCCCCCTCCGGCGATTGTAACCACCCATTCAACCAGGGCACAAGCCTCTTCGGCAGCTTTCCTAGCCCAAATGCCGATCCAGGATATCTGCAAGGCTGCCACTTGGTCATCCGTCCGCACGTTTACATGGATAATGCTTGTGAGTCACCTAGAATGGAATCGACATGAGCAAGCCCTCTAAGAAGAAAAAACAGCTTCATGCATTTAAGTTACTCCTTTTGCCAGACTCCGCCTACATTACCTTCAGACGTGACTCTACACTGTGTATTCACCAAACATAAACATGAACACTATGGTAACAATTCCTTCCAGAGTAACAGCTTCTCTAACATGGTGGAAGGACCCTCATCAGGTCTTTGTGGACATCCCCTTCCTACCATCTTCTCTTTTTAGCTGGGCAGTGCACATGTACAGCCATATGTCTCAAGACACTTGGATACCTTGAGAAGCCAGGATGCACGTCAACCTTCTGGAATTTTGGGCAGTTGAAGAAGCTTGCAAAGTTTTTCTGAAATTCATAGTGTCCCACCGTGTCCTCATAATGTTAGACAATATGGCAACCATCTTTTTACATCAAGAAACAGGGAGGTGTGAGATCAATCCACCTGTATGTAGAAGCAGTCACCCTATAGAACTGGTGTATCAAGAATCAAATCACACACTGCCGGCAGCTTACCTTCCAGAGACGCACCATGTGCTGGCAGATGCCCTCAAGCAGGCATTTTGCCATCTATCATGAGTGGGAATTGCACAAGTCAGTAGTAAGCGACATTTTCACTCAGTTCTGTTCACCTCCCAAATGAAGAAGAAATGCAACACACATTGCTCCAGAGGTGCTCTAGGGCTACACTCTCAAGGTGATGCTCTCCTTCTTTCATGATTGGGTCATCTGAGCTACACCTTTCCTCCTTTACTGCTCCTACCTTGAGAAAATTCATCAAGTCAGGGCAAGAGTCATCCTCATTGACCCGTACTGGCCCAGACAGTTTTGGTTCCCATACTTCCAGTGGCTGTCATCCTGCTAGCAGCCAATCATTTTCTGACCTCTTGACCCAGGAGAGCGGCAGAATCAAGCATCCTAACCCCAATATGCTTCATCCTACAGCTTGGTTTTTGGATGGCCAACACCACTAGAACTTTCTTTTTGGAATCCCTACAAACTGTCCTTAACAGCAGAAAGCTTCACTAGGAAATCCTGTTCAGCCAAGTGGAAGCGTTTCTCCATCAGAGCATGTTAGAAGCACATATCGCCCAAGTAAGTGGATATTCCCTCAATTTTGGATTGTCTTCTTTTTCTCAAAATGGATGGCCTTTCCCTGAGTTTTTACGAGTCCACCTGGCAGCAGGCAGTATGTGCCCATCTGATGGTTACTTGGTTTTCACGCACCCGTTGACTATCAGATTCTTAAAGGACCTAATTAGCACCTTTCCACCAAAAAGGAAGCCTACCCCTCATTTCAATCTTGTGCTGTAAGCTCTGTCAAAGCTTCCCTTCAAGCCATTAGCTACATGTTCCACTTCTCATTTATCTATGAAAGTTGCATTCCTTGTGGCTATCACCTCAGCCAAGAAGGTAGGTCAATTGGGAGCCCTGTTGATCCCAACCTTCTATGTACAAAAGACACAATTGATTAGAAAATCTCCCAGACTCTTTTTCTCTATGGGGGAAAGAGTCCGAGGTCAAGCTATCTCCTCTCAGAGGATCATGAAGTGGATCTCTGGTTGTATCTTACTGTCAATTTTCTCATCTTCCTCCATCACAAGTGTAGAATGAGCCAAGAGCAAAAGCAACATCTACAGCATTGCTTCAGGAAGTGCATCTGGTTGACATTTGTAAAGCAGCGACATGGACTCCCATACATATGTTTGCGAGATATTATGCTCTAGTACAGTACTCTGCTGCTGATGGATCCTTTGGGACAGCAGTCCTTCAAACTACTCTGCTGCCTGCGACCTTGCCCTTTCCTCCTCCTTGAGTATTGCTTGTCAGTCACTCATAGTGGAATACACATGGGGACCAGCACTCAGAGGCATTTTTTTATAGTAACTGGAGGTGTGGTCCCTGTCTTTCCCTGTGCTTCAGACCTTACTTGGATTCGTGGTAAAGAAGGAATTGGAGAGGCGGTTGCCCGAAATGCCCTTTCATTCCTCATTTGGAGGCACGAGGGTAAGGGCGCCGGGTGCATGTCAACGGACACTGCTTCCAATGTTCTCTGACTCCGGGCACATGGAGCACATGTTTATCCCACAGTGGAATACAGATAGGGAACGCACATCTCAAAGAACCTCCAGTTAGTTACCATAAGGCAAGTAACCTCCTTATCTCTGTCCCATGCCAGTATATTTCTCCATACAGTGAATAATGGTATACCTCTAGCTTAAGGAAATACAACATTTTGTGTGTAATAGGAAAAAAATTACAAGAGAACAGCTATAGGCTAAGTACCAGGTTCCAGTGGTTTCTGAGAAGTTGGCTTTAGGTATATATTAGCTATAAAGAAATACCATATGCTTTAGTGGAAACAAAGATACATGTTAGAGACCATTAAAGAATCCTCCAACTTGCAATAGGTTGAGTAGGTTGGTGATAGAATGCTGTCAGCCCAAGGATTTTTACAAAATATATGGCTAAAATAGAATATCTAAGAGAAGAGAACATAGAATTGAGTGATGCAACATTTGAATGACTGAAATAATATTGGTCATTCCCAGCAAGAACCAGTAATTTCCATATGCTGTTTACTCTGAAGTTCCACAAAACCTGTAACTTTAATCAGCTGCGAGCATGTTTTCACAAAGATGCATTGGATAGTATTTTCTCAAGAAACAAAAATAGTGAGGATTCTCAATTTTCAGCATCATCAATGTCTAACCTTTGATATTATTTTCATATTGTCCAATGCCTAACTATGGCCAGCCCACATCTTCTACTTTTTAAACTCGAGAAGGAATGTGTCCAATTCCACAGGGCGTATGTGACACTTGTAGGCCAAAAGACAGCTTCATTTGTTAACTTGTTCCTCCTTTAACTTTTTGAGAAATGTCACAGATTCTACATTTCTCCCTTTGTAGCAGAAAATCTTACCTAGTGCACTGCTCTATATTAAAAAAAACCAACACATTTATTTTATCATTATATTGATGATATAAGTTGGAATGTTCTCCTGTTCCTGGAAGGTGAGTGAGTTGATTGTAATAAAACTTCTCTTTTAGAACATAGTCTTCAGTCTTGACTCCCTTGATAAACAGCAAAACTCCTTGCTGACTCTGCATTATTATCTAACACAGGGGTAGGCAACCTATAGCACGCGTGCCAAAGGTGGCACACGAGCTGATTTTCAGTGGCACTCTCACTGCCCGGGTCCTGGCCACCGGTCCGGGGGGCTCTGCATTTTAATTTAATTTTAAATGAAGCTTCTTAAACATTTTAAAAACCTTGTTTACTTTATATACAACAATAGTTTAGTTATATATTATAGACTTATAGAAAGAGACCTTCTAAAAACGTTAAAATGTATTACTGGCATGCGAAACCTTAAATTAGAGTGTATAAATGAAGACTCGGCACACCACTTCTGAAAGGTTGCCGACCCCTGATCTAACACTATCCTTAGTGGAATTCTAATCTCTTTGATAATGCAGGAGTACAACTGAAGAAATAAAATCAGCTTGACCTCACCTCCCCTTAAAACACAGGCGAAAACAGTCAGTAGCTTAACTGAAAAGAGTAAGGTAGGAAGGGAGGAATTTGTTAGGTTGCTGAGAGGATATTGCAAACAGTGAAGAATTCTACAAAAAAAAGTGCCATTTAAAAAGTAGTCTTCCTTTTAATCAGCATTTAATTTGTTTGTTTTTATTTATAGAATTTCTTGAAGTGAATGAATATTCAGAGCATATTAAACAATTGGTACAGAAAGAAAAAGAGTTAGAAGAGCAAGAAAAGAAGCAACGTGAAATTGAGCGCAATACTTGCAAGGTTAGAATTCCAGGTTGCTTAACATTGACTCTAAACTTCTATTAAGAACAGTTGAAATATGTTGTAAATGATTACTACAATACCATGAGTCTTATATAGTGTGTGAAGTATTTACATGGGTAGCTCAATAAAAACTAAGGGGCTACATATCTGAATGCCATACAAAGTGGAGGGCAGGGCTATCATCTAGATCCCCGAATTTTAAACCACTAAGTAAACAAAGTGGAGGGCAGGGCTATCAGCTAGATCCCCGAATTTTAAACCACTAAGTAAACAAAAGTGCCATATTTTAGTAGTCTCTGACACTCAAAATCTTTCTATATACCAGTGTGGCCCCTAGAAATTTCCTTCAGAAATGAGATTCCTTGTCTGGTTTTTAAATTTAATTTTCTGGTTGGAAATATATAACAAGCAGAAAGTATGGCAGCTGTGATCATGCAGCTCTTAAGGTAAATTTCAGTCAGTCCACCTTAGGAACAGATGCTGTTTTTCAGTGACAGCACTGTACAGCATTAAAAATTACATTGTTAACATGAAACTGTACTTTCACATCCCTTGTTGGTAGATTTTGGAAGAGGATGCATTTTAATATAAAATTTATTTCTTTATTCTGAACATTGACCAAATAGTAGACAATCTCTATAGTTCTGGATCTGGCACTTCATAATTTTAAACCTTTTGTTCAGCAAATACTGCTATTCAGTTTCTCTTCCACCTTCACCCCAGTGTTGCCTTTTAAAGTGTTTTCAACTGGTTGAAATAAGGCAAAAGCTGAAGTACTGCTCCAGCTGTGTTTTGTTTGGTTAGTTCAAGATGTGGCTGTCCATTCAAACATAGTTTTACACTAAAAGACATTACAGTATGCTCCATTTATCCGAATGGCCAGGAAGGCACCCAAAACTTTCAGATATCCAGGCATTCGGATAAAAGGAAGTTTGTATTTTGAGCTGCAGTTTCAGTGCATGTAGCCCTATGTTAGTGAATCACCTGCTAATACGTTCTCAGTTAGCCTCTTAGCACCTGTTAGAGCTAATCAATGGCTTTGTTGTGTTAATGCTTAACATTTGGTACTTTTGTTAAAGAATTAAAAACAATTTTATTGAAAATAAATTCTAACTCTTTAATAAAGTACAGAATATAAAGCATTAAGAGCAAAGCTGTTGATTAGCATTAATAGGTTCTAAAAGGCTCACTGACAACTTATTAGCGGGTGATTATTGTAGGGCTAATTGGGGTCACACTGTGGGATCAGATTTTCTGGTAATAGGATTTTGAATAAATGGCAGTGTAATGTATTTGCAAATGCATTTGTGACAGATTAAGGTTATTCATTTTATTGATGTTTTTACAGATAAAATTGTTCTGCATGCATCCTGTGAAACAAATAATGATGGAGAATAAATTAGAAGTTCATAAGGACAAGACACTGAAGGAAGCTGTAGAAATAGCTTACAAGGTACAGCATCAGGAATGGCAATGTAGCAAAACTGGCTGATGTAATTTGACTGCATAATATTTGTCCATAGTATATTTTTATATATTCATTTTACCATCTTTGACTGCTCTTTTATATAGAAAAGCAGCACAAGGCATTCTATTTTGATACTACTGACAAAGTTATTCCATTGATAGCTGAGGTTTTTGTATAACTGGTGTGGCACCAACCCTTCCTTTAAAAAACCAGTTTGATTTCACATACCCATATTCTGAAACCTCAATGCCATCTTCGTGGTTGGTTTATCACAAGTGATTTTTTTTCTTCTATCAGTGATTTAACTCTAATCGCCATACTTTGAGGAAATATGACCATTTATAGTAGGATTGCAGTAATAGTGTGAAAATAAATATAGGCAAAAGATAATTGTCATGAAGGCTTCTGAACAGTTGATTCAGTGACATTTATTCCTAATTCTAGAGGGCCAAAGGATGACTCTTTTCAGATAGACTAAAAGAAGCATGAGTTGTAGATGCTCATATTTCTAAAGACATCTAACTATAAAGGACAGCCAGGCCAGGGACAGATTAAGGCAGTCCAGGACCCTAGGCATACCACAACTCCTGTGTACTCTAATGGTGGCAGGGGATCCTGGGGGCAGCCACAGTGGGCTTCCATCTCCTTCCTAGAAGAGGCAGCAAGGTCAGTCTCTGCCTGCCACCCTCATCTCCCAATCCCTCTCCCCCCACCCGCAAAAAAGTAGTGGTCGCATGGGGGCCCCTCAGTGCTAATCTCAGCACCTGGGGTGTATCTGCTTGGGTGGATGGGTTGGACCTGCTGCATTCTTTCGTTCCTGCCTCACACCATGTTCTCTGCCAGAGTGGTGTTAGCATGGCCCTCCAGAGCAGGGGGTCTTGGAGTGAATACCCCATTTGAGATGCTTGGGCAATTCATCCCTCTTAGAGCTATTGTTTCAGGCTATGTGCAGATGCTGCTGCATCAGTTACTCTTGCATCATATTTTCAAGCTTTTCTTTGCAATCATGGAATAGGAGCTTAGTTTTTTAAACTGAAAGTTCACATTGTGATGTGATCACGACTCCATTAATTGGGGCTTACAGTACCTATGCCATGGCCCTGAAGTCACCACTTTTAGTCAATATGCAACCTTCTCTGCTGTCCAGACATTTTTCTTGGCTTGTGTCTTCAGGTGCTCAAGGTCCCTGTTTCCACAATCACCTCTCCTAACTACTCTTGGTTTCACTTGTATTCTTCTCTTCTCCCTAGTCATATTTGCTTTGAGAAGGACAAATTTGTCTTCTGCCACTCTGTCTAGTTTGAAAAACAAACATCAAACATTCTTCTGTTGGCCTCCTGATAAAAGAAGTATCACAAGGTTCTGAGCACAGCAGCTCTTTCACTTTTATTAGGGATTGTGTGGCATGCAAAGCCATAATCCAAGTGGCATTACCAGTTAAATACTGTGTGTGCCAAGAGATGTGTGGGAGAAAGGGTAGTGGTAGTAGGACCTTGGCTAGGTCAGGATTCATGTGAGAACTTAATGCAGCCAAGAAGAACCATGCCTGGATTCTCAAAGGGCTGTTGTGGGAGGGGGGAGAAATGCATTATGTTAAAGAAAAAATATATATACATTATTGTGAAATAGTATTTAATTTCACTTCTGCATTTACATTCTAGATAATGGATATAGAAGAAGCAGTTCCTCTGGACTGCTGTCGTCTTGTTAAATATGATGAGTTCCATGATTATTTGGAGCGATCGTTTGAAGAAGAGGAGGAGAATATACCAATGGGACTCGTACTTGGAGGAGTCAAATCAACATACATGTTTGACTTACTTTTGGAAACAAGAACACCTGACCAGGTTTTCCAGTGTTATAAACCTGGAGGTAAGAAATATAGTACCATAAATCCAAAATCAGCTTAAAGTTTATAGTGTATGGTGTGATGATGATAAATACAAACTCTGCAATGTGAAACAAAAATGCTTAAGAATGTGAATGGATGAGATTTTTTTCTTGAATTAGATTCTAGTAAAACCTGCAGCATTAAAAAATGTTAACTATTTAAATTGTTACATTTTTATGTAGCAGATGCTGACAGTGTTCTAATTAAAGCAGTGCTAGAAAGCATTGCTATAATTAGACGATACACTGAATAACATTTTTATCTAGTTGGCATTAGATTAGTTGCTTATCTTACTGCCTGAAAGAAGAATGCTGTGATTGTGACTGCTAGTGGAGTGAGTTAAAACTCATGTATATTTAATGATAGTCTTTAAACGGTATACTGTAAACATCACACTTCTGTTCTTTTTTTTTTTTTTTAACTGAATCATTCTCGTACTATATTTTCTCTTTGCTACAGAGGTTATGGTGAAGGTTCATGTAGTAGACCTAAAGACTGAATCTGTTGCTCCTTCTATCAGTGTGCGAGCTTATTTGAATCAGACAGTTACAGAATTCAAGCAACTCATTTCAAAGGTAATTTATAGTTTTTAATTCAATCTAAATATGAAAACATAGTATGATTTAAATACCACGGGAGAGAACCTCATGCTGCACCCAGGCCTTCAGACTACAGTAACGCCTCACTTAAAGTCGTCCCGGTTAACGTTGTTTCGTTGTTACGTTGCTGATCATGCTCGTTTAAAGTTGTGCAATGCTCCCTTATAACATTGTTTGGCAGCTGCCTGCTTTGTCCACTGCTTGCAGAAAGAGCAGCCCGTTGGAGCTAGCTGGTGGGGGCTTGGAACCAGGGTGGACCAACAGCCCCCCATCAGCTCCCCGATCCCCTAAGTTCCCTGTGCGGCAGCCGCCCAGCAGGCTATCAGTTGCCGGCAGTTCAGCTGTCCCTCCCCCCCACTGCCATGTGCTGCTCCTGCCCTCTGGCTTAGAGCTGCTCCCGGGAGCCTTCTGCTTGCTGTGCGGGGCGGGGGGGGAAGGGGAGACCTAATGTCAGGGTGTCCCCCGCTCCTGCCTCCCCCGCTTACCCCATCTCCATAGAGCAGGGGGGGACACGACAGGGCTCAGGACAGAGGGAGCTTGCTGGCAGCAGCTGCTGTCTCAACTTGCTGATCTACTTAAAAAGGCAATGTACTTAAAGTGGGGTCAGCATACTTAATTAAAGGGGCAGTGCTCATCTCTCACTCACACACAGGGTGTGTGTGTCTGTCTCTGTCTGCCATACTGTCTCTGTCTCCATTTGTGCTGCCTTGTAGAGTGTGAGGCTACATTAACAACAATATGTTAATCCTTGAGGGCTCAGCCGAGTACTAGTTCATCATTTAGCAGTAAGGCATTCCCTGGGAAATATCCCACCCTCTGACTTCACCACCTCAACCAAGCTTCACAATCATCATTGCTGTGTACAGTATTAAATTGTTTGTTTAAAACTTATATTGCGCGCGTGTGTGTGTGTGTGTGACATATATATATGTCTTTTGTCTGGTGAAAAAAAATTCCCTGGAACCTAATCCCCCCTCATTTACATTAATTCTTATGGGGAAATTGGATTCGCTTCACATCATTTCGCTGAAAGTCGCATTTTTTCAGGAACATAACTACAACGTTAAGCAAGGAGCTACTGTACATAAAAGGGCCCTGACAGCCCGTATCCAGCCAGGGGAAGATTCCTGAGACACAGCAGAAGACGTGTACAGTTGCATGCAAAGACTCCCTCACAAGCCCCTGGTGTAGGCAGCATGCTAGTGGTGGGGTAACAACATGTAGCGTTGCAGTCCTCTCCTTCCCTGAGAACAGCCAAGAATCAGGATAAGTCCCTTCGTCCCCAGAGCTGAAAGTTCTATGCTGCCCCTCAGAGGCTCAGCAGGGAATCTCAAGCTCAGTGTTAATATGAATGAATAACTACACCTCTACCCCGATATAACGCTGTCCTCGGGAGCCAAAAAATCGTACTGCGTTATAGGTGAAACCATGTTATATCGAACTTGCTTTGATCCGCCGGAGTGCGCAGCCCCGCCCCCCCGGAGCGCTGCTTTACCGCGTTATATCCGAATTCATGTTATATCGGGTCGCGTTATATCAGGGTAGAGGTGTATATATGGCTCAAATTCCAGGGTAATCCTGAAATCTGAATTTCAGCTTCTAAATAGATGAGGTAGAATTTGTTATATTATGGGATTACTGCATTTTACTGCTCTTGCAGGATACCACTTTTGACAGTTTTTATGGCATAGGATGCTTTCATTTGGGGGCTGATTCGCCATGGTTGCAGTGGTGTAAGACTACAGTAACTCCACTGTCACTATTAGAATTACACTGGAATAAAACTGAGTTTAGTCAGTCCTTATGTAACTTCCCATATAACTTTTCCTAATATGAAATATCACTGGAAAAATGAAGGAAAAAATCTCCTGCAAAATTCAAAATTTTGAAGATGTTTCTATTTCACAGGGTTTGAAACGGATCCTGTTTTTGTTTGCTTTCAAAAAAAATTTCATTCAATTTATTTTATCAAAACGCTTATAGAAGATGGCTGACCAATGGGCAATACTTGATGCTTCAGAAGATTATTTTCTTACCTTCTCAGATAGTGCGAAGAAGCCAATCTTCTTAACTTGCATAGCTACAAATATCTAGCCATTTGAAAATGTAACCAGCCGCCTTAAAAACGTACATTTGTTACTCTGATCTCCTGCAGAAGTTAATTTCAAAAGTTGACTGCATATCAGCTAAAGCAGTATTTTGTTTTTGTTCTGAATTTATTGCCTTCTAATTTCATTAAGGTACCCTTGTTCTCATCCTGTACGACAAGGTGAAAACGATGAGACTGAATGGTTTTCACTGTTCCCTTCAAACTTTTTAAACAGTTTAATCAGGCTGATTTAATCTCTTTATTTTACGTATTCTAATAAAACCAAACTTTCTCCTCCCATGTGGTAGCTTTTAGAAATCAAGTAAAAATATTTATGAAAGGATATGCTGTTTTTCTTAAACTGCATTATGGTGTTGTAGGCTGTACGTCTGCCTGCTGAAACAATGCGGGTAGTACTGGAACGTTGCTACAATGACTTACGTCTTCTCAATGTGGGCAACAAAACACTGAAAGCTGAAGGCTTTTTTAGAAGTAATAAGGTAAGATCTCTGTTTTTAAATCATTCTTTTCTAATATATTTATAACCATTACTTAGATTTTTCTAACTTTTACAATACTTACGTAGAACAGCTGGATATATCATTTACTTCATTTTTTTCTTCAGTTCAAAATCCCCTCTCAGTTTAAGAGAATCTCACAAATTTTGTACTGTTAAGAGAGCTAGGGTAAGAGTTATCTGAAACCAGATGGCTAAAACAAGGTTGAGCTGTTTCCAGCATTCTGCAGTCTGGCTGATCTCTGAAGTTCAACAGCATAAGATCCTAGTACTAATGAATGCAGCAGGGGCAGTGTATTGCTCACAGACTGGTATAATTTGTATTTCAAGGCCCTGGACTATTATATCTTCTCTTGGAATAGGAGTTCCTTCAGAACTTAAACACAAAACCTATTCTTACAATCTGGTAGCTTTGACCAGAGTATTTATAGTAAATATTTCCAACAGTAGCTTCATAGTGCAGGTGAGAACTTGAATAATTTTGTACTTTGGCATATATAGCTTTGTCCTGATGTCTACTGTTGTGGTGGTTTAACTGGTCACGTGGGACATTTCTTCCATTAATTATCTTCTGGCTTTGAGGCTTGGGATCAAGAGTTGTTTGTTGGTATCAGAACATGTTGCTACATAGGAATATTGCTTCTGGATCCAGCAGGGTTTTGTGAGGACTTTGTATTGCTCTGTAGCTGAGCAAAAGAACAGTATTGATAGACTCCATAATGAGCTTGCATCAAAGCCTTCTGAGGAAACCTCATTAAAGCATGGCAACCTTTGAGGAAGGGAAAACAGGAATTCACCTTCCACCAAAACAGCCTTTTGAATCTTAAGATGCAAATAGCCTATGGTTTTGCATTAACCATGCATTTATTTAAGCAATATCATAAATTCAAATAAGAGACTTAGGGTCCCTCTTCCAAAAGGGTCTTAACCTTGACTCCATCACAGAAATACAAGTGCATATGTGCTAACACTTATCAATTGTATGTTAGGTGGTGCAACTTACTCTGTATGCATACTACCCTTCCGGCTGTAGGAAAGTGTTTTTAAAATGTTGCCTACAGTATTTTAGTTGTCCAGTAGTGCTGGTAGGAGTCCTATCCACCTATTTACAACTTACTTGTGATCTGCCTAGTATGATTATTTAATATATGCAAAACTAAATGATTTAGCTCTCAGAATAATTAATAAGCCAGGTATTCTTTATTAAGTCTCCTCTAAAACTGGGATTTAAAAATAGATTGGAGTAATTTTTTATATTGTCATCTTTCCAATGCATTCTGAATACTAGTATATATTATATGCTGCTGCCTATACTATTAAGTAACATAGCTATGTAGTATAATTGTATGATTTTATGTTTAGGTATTTGTTGAAAGTTCGGAGTCTTTGGATCGCCAGATGGCATATACAGATTCCCATTTGTGGAAACTTTTGGATCGTCATGCAAACACAATCAGGCTATATGTTTCATTGCCAGAACAATCTCCTGGGTCTCAATTTAAAAGGACAGTCAATCAAAAAGCGAGTGGAGATTCAGGCAATTTGGATGAAGCCTGTGCAAGAGTGAAAGGACCTCTGGGTAATATGAGATCTGTAGAGGCTATCCTGGAAGAAAGCACTGAAAAACTCAAAAGCTTGTCGCTACAGCAAGAGCAGGAAGGGGATAATGGAGACAGTAGCAAGAGCACAGAAGCAAGTGACTTTGAAAACATTGAATCACCTTTGAATGAGGTAGACTCTTTAGCATCAGCAGAAAACAGAGAACTTGAAAACCAAATTCAAATTTCTGATCCAGAAAATTTCCAGTCAGAGGAGCGGTCAGATTCTGATGTGAATAATGACAGAAGCACAAGTTCAGTGGACAGTGATATTCTTAGTTCCAGTCACAGCAGTGACACTTTGTGCAACGTGGACAATGCCCCGATCCCCTTGGCTAATGGACTTGACTCTCATAGCATCACAAGTAGTAGGAGATCTAAAGCAAATGAAGGGAAAAAAGAAACCTGGGACACAGCAGAAGAAGATTCTGGAACTGACAGTGAATATGACGAAAGTGGCAAGAGTACAGGAGAAGCACAATACATGTACTTCAAAGCAGAGCCCTATGCTGCAGATGAAGGTTCAGGAGAAGGACAGAAATGTATGTATTTATTCTATTTTATTAAAAATACCTTTTAATCCATCTAGCTTTTAACATGGAGAAATACAGTCTGAAAAAAACAAAAGTATTAAAATTTAACTAGACCACTGTTTTTCAAACTGGGGTCCGCAGACCCCTGTGGGTCCCCGGGCCATTCTGATAAATTCCTCCCCCTCACTCCTAGCGCCTCCCAGAATCGGGCTCTATCTCCCAGAGGCTACTGAGGCCAAACGGGGAGATTTTAGGTGCTAAAAGTCTGGGAGCGCAGCAGGTGCAAGGCAGGCTCCCTGCCTGCCCTGGCTCTGCGCTGCTCCCGGAACTCCCACGCCCAAACGCCCTCCCAGAGCCCGCACCCCCCCTCCCCCCCCCCGCACCCCAACCCCAGCCTGGTGAAAGTGAGTGAGGGTGGGGAAGAGCGAGCGACGGAGGGAGGGGGAGATGGAGTGAGCGGGGGGCAGGAAGAGGTGCGGTCGGGTAGGGCCTTGAGGGAAGGGGTAGAGTGGGGGCGGGGGCTGGGGCTGGGGGGGGACTTGGGGATGCCCAAAAAAATTTAAATCAAAATGCGGATCCTTGGGTTGCTTGTTTTTGAGAACTGCTTTGAACTAGACCATTTTTAATGCATTTTTTTCAAAGTGCTTAGCAATATGGCAACAATATATTTTCATGTTCTCTTGTTATGCCATGTTACAATACTTTGTAAGAAAAATGATGAAGTTTCCCAGTGAACAACAGAATGACCGTCATAATTCTTCATGTTCTTGGAAATAGCACCTTGTATATATTTATGGAAAAAAATGGCTAGAGGGTAGGTGCAATATAGCTTTTCTGACACTGACTTCGTACAATGTCATACAATGTGTTTGCTTGTAGCTCAAAGAGCAAATAGTAGTGATAACTTACCCTAACAATTATGATACCATTTTTGTTTTTAGATATAATTTTTATTGTAAAGAGAGACTTGAATTCCTGTGGAACAAAATGCATTTTGTTTCCGCAGCAATTGATCTTTTAGGTTTCTAGAGTATGTGGAGCTTCACTAACCTAAGTACAGTAGGTTAAGTACAGGGGAATATCTGGTCCCAGATAAAACGATACACCAGATTTGAAGAGAGTCTAACACAAATGAGTCATATTGCTGTTGATCCTTTACATATATTTTATACAATTTTTTAAAAACATATACAGTAACTCCTTGCTTAACATTGTAGTTATGTTACTGAAAAATGCTACTTTAAGTGAAACGATATTAAGCTAATCCAATTTCCCCATAAGAATTAATGTAAATAGGGGGGATTAGGTTCCAGGGAATTTTTTTTTGCCAGACAAGACATTATATACACAGTATTTGTTTTAAACAAACAATTTAATACTGTACACAGCAATGATGATTGTGAGGCTTGGTTGAGGTGGTGGAGTCAGAGGGTGGGATATTTCCCAGGGAATGCCTTGCTGCTAAATGATGAACTAGCACTCGACTGAGCCCTCAAGGGTTAACATGTTGTTAATGTAGCCTCACACTCTACAAGGCAGCACGAATGGAGGGATGGGGGACATACACACACCCTGTGTGTGAGAGAGAGACGTGCATTGCCCCTTTAATTAAGTATGCTGACCCCACTTTAAGTACATTGCCTTTTTAAGTAGATCAGCAAGTTGATAGCAGCTGTTGCCAGCAAGCTCCCTCTGTCCTGAGCCCTGTTGTGTCCCCTCCCCACTCAGTGGAGATGGGGACAGGAGTGGGGGGTTGGGGACACCCTGACATAAGCACCCCTCTTCTCCCCCCCCCCCCCTTCTGCACAGCATGCAGGAGGCTCCCGGGAGTAGCTCCAAGGCAGAGGGCAGAAGCAGCACACGGCAGTGGGGGAAGGGTGACCTGAACTGCCTGGCCATTGACAGCCTGCTGGGCAGCTGCCGCACAGGAAACTTAGGGGATCTGATAGGGGGGCTGATGGCCCACCCTGGTTCCGGGCCCCCACCAGCTAGCTCCAACGGGCTGCTCTTTCTGCAAGCAGTGGACAAAGCAGGCGGCTACCAAACAACATTATAAGGGAGCATTGCGCAACTTTAAATGAGCATGTTCTCTAATTGATCAGCAATGTAACAACGAAACAACTTTAACCGGGACGATGTTAAGTGTGGAGTTACTGTACATATAGACAAGAAAAACAAAGCCATATTAGATTATTTGTAGGTGGTATATAATGAAGAGACTGGCATGAAATTAATAGCAGGAATTAGAAAGTGAAGAGAAGTTTGAGAAGTAAGAAAAATATAAAATATCTAAAGTAGTGTAAATTTACATTAGCATGCTGAAAGAGATGACCAAGTGAAAATGTGGGTGGTAATGGGCTTTTTTTTGTGAACTGAAGCATTTTTATGAAATCAGGCGTCTTGAAGTAATAAGAGTAGAGTAAATAAATGTCCTTTGTAACCTGTAGCTATTGCTTTGATACACAACATTTACTGAACATTTGTTTTTATTATAAAACCGCAATTAGAGAAGTTGAATCATAGATACTGCAGAAGTCTGAACAAAAATTGTAAAATATCTCCCTTTAAAACTTGAAAAGACTCTTTCTTCCTAATCTGGTTTTGAACCACTGCAAATATTGATCAATTTTACAGGAATAGGTAAACAAAAGCATTAGTTTCTTAGGTTAATTTTTATGCTTTCTTATTGCATTGTATGAATTGGTATATTGAGGGAAAATATCTGAAATATATCTTGTACAGCAGCATGAACAATTTTGAAGTATGTTAAGTTTATAGTTATATTTTATACTTAGATTTCTCTTCAGAAAATAACTCAATTTGAGAACATCCATAAACTACTTATGTATCTATTTATTTTCTCCTATTTTAGCAATCCTTTGCCATAAGCCCTTTCACTGTACTTTTTGTTACTTTAGATTAAACCTAGAAAAAGCAGCGCATTCCCACTGTTATATAGTATAGTTTAAAATGCTTATTTCAAATAGTTTAATTCAGTTTGTAATGTTATATTAAAAATAAGCTGCATAAATTGCATCATTCTTTATATCCTTTCTCATGAGCAATGATAAAGGCTAGTTACTGGCAGAGGGGCAGATCCTCAAATTGTGTAAATTGTTATAGCTCCATTGAAGTCCGTGAACTATGACCATTTATGTAGGCTGAGGATCTGCCCTTGACAGAATTCTTCCTCCCTAGAAATAAGGGACAAATCCTGCTTGCTTTACTTACATAGTTCCATTGATTTCAGTAGGACAGGTGTTTCACCATGTAGTATTTGGCGCTAAATAAGTATTCTTGGAGTAATACAGCCTAATGTGATTAGACCTAAATAGTGTAGGCTCCAGTTGTTTGTAATTCTTAAATTAGTCCAAATTGCATACATGAAAAAATAAAAATATTCTAAGCAAGCAGGTTTTCTTGTTGCTTTTCAATATGGACTAGTACAGTAAAGCTTTGAGACTTACTATTGAGTATAAAAATAACTGAATTATAGCATGATAAATATATTGAATAGTTTGAGTGATATAAGTAATATACTGAGATTGAAGGTACAAAAAGGGCTTGAAAAGCTAGGCAAGTAGGAAAATTTCTCTGGAGAGTTGAAGGACCTCAACCATCAGTTTCTGATCTCTTTCTTTAAAATTACTTTAATAGTTTTTAATGGTTCCAAAGGCAACCTTTCAAACAAGAGCCAGTGTAGTGATGCCTTTCTGAACTTGTAAGCAGAGTGCTGTAGGGCCTCTGATGTCTCATCACAGCTGTTCAAAATGTTGTGGGCAGCAGTTCAAGTGAGAATAATCTGGGAAGTTAATCTGTTGATTGGGAAAGCTGTGAGTAGTAACTGACATAGCGGTAGCAGTCAGGGCGAGGAGGGCACAGAAGTAGCAAACACATCCATCCTCAGTAGAGTAGAATTGTGGCAGCCCCCACATACACAGTGAAGTAGCCAAGAGGCTCCTGGGTGGGCTGAAGAGAAGGGGAAGCATGCTCCTTTCTTCCAATGGCAGTGTAATGGGTAGGATTTCAAATTCACATCTGCTAGCCAGAGACTTATATAAAAGCTGGATGGCGTATAGTGTTGGTAATGGGATAGAAACACCTAGCCCACGGCTCTAGATCCAGTTCCCTGCTCTGTCAGAGACTTCCCGTTTGACAATGGGTAAGCCATGTAGGTTCAAATTTTGAAAGGCCCCTAAACTATTTAGATGGTTTTGAAAATTTTACACTTAGTCTCTCAGTGCCTCAGTTCCCCATCTGTAAAATGGGGTTAATAATACTTCACTATCTCACAGGGGTGTTTGAGCATAAACATATGAAAGATTGTGTGGCACTCTGATATTATGATAATGGGGGCTATAAAATATCTAATATAGATAAAATGTGAAGAGGGACCTGGTCCATGGCTGGCACTCTTAGGCATTACTACCATACAAATAATGATGAACAAGTATGTGGAAACACGCTTTCACAAATTAAATAGGCAAAATTTGGTGGTCACTTTGTAACACAAGGTTGGGTTTTTGTTTTTTAGGGTTGCTGGTGCATGTTGATAAAAGAATTACGCTGTCTGCCTTCAAGCAACACTTGGAGCCCTTTGTTGGAGTTCTCTCCTCTCACTTCAAGGTCTTTCGAGTCTATGCCAGCAATCAAGAGTTTGAGAGTGTTCGACTGAATGAGACACTTTCATCATTTTCTGATGACAATAAGGTTAATCAAATGAGCTTTTGAATAATTAAAAACTTATACAATAGAACCAAATTTAGTTGGCTGACTAGGCAACTTTTGCGGACTAATTCTGTGTTGGATGAAGTTCACTACCCTACTTCATGGCATCCTTGCTATATTGGTAGTATTAACGCAATGTTAAAAGAGAACTAACTTTTGACTTTTAATATCAGTTCTGATCACGATTCTTTTCAATTAATAGATAACTATTAGACTTGGAAGAGCACTTAAGAAGGGGGAATACAGAGTCAAAGTGTACCAGCTCTTGATAAATGAGCCAGAAGTAAGTAATTTTATATTTTAAAATCTTCTAAAAGTAGTGTATGAGGACACTGAAATGTGCATTAGTCTTAATTTTTGCAAAAACAAACAAACAAACAAACAAAAAAAACCCTTAAGGGTAAAATCCCCACTAAATTTTCACTTTTCACTCCATGCATTCTCTTTCCCAAAAGCCTCCCTAACTAGACAATTTACATTGAAAGAACTCTCTAATAGGTGTCATGTTTTCCAATAACGTAGTGCTATAATATTTACTGCCATCAGATACTGCAAAGCAACACTTGTCAGAAAGATTCACTAATTGAATATGGTGATATAGCTGTTTGCACTAGACTAGTCTTGTAGTAGTGCTAGAAACAAAAGTGACTG
The DNA here is from genome assembly GCA_003942145.1 of Platysternon megacephalum. Taxonomy (NCBI): domain Eukaryota; kingdom Metazoa; phylum Chordata; order Testudines; family Platysternidae; genus Platysternon; species Platysternon megacephalum. The sequence goes on along the minus strand of QXTE01000195.1, from coordinate 195,618 downwards.
TCTTGTAATAATACAATTGATTAATATAAGTACCCATTTGAGACTTAAAGTACAATTAAGTGACTGTAAAAATAACTTTGTAGAGTCCATGTTTTGTCTCAATTTCCACATAAAAATTGCTTTATTTACAAGTGCACCCCAGTTGCGCTTTATTTACACCTGTAATAAATACACTGCAGTTTCGTTAGTTACTGATATGATGTGTAAGCAGAAAAGAACAGTTGATTGAATAATGCATGAAATGAAATTGATCACTAACTTAAGCTCAGACAATGTTTTGATTAAAAATCATTTTCCAAATATGAACAGCTTTCTTCAATAGAGGAAGTTCTGTACTATGGAGCCAGTAAATAGCACATTAAAAACAAAGAAGGATGGCACCAGTGTGGTGACAGGACTTATTTAATTGAAAAATAGCTTTCCAAATAATTTTAATGCCCATATATCTATTCTATTAGGAAAAAAGGCAAATGCCACCATCATATGTGGAAACATATGGTTGGTCCTGCTTTGAGCAGGGGGTTGGACTAGATGACCTCCTGAGGTCCCTTCCAACCCTGATATTCTATGATATGTTTTATAATGTTTCTGAAGTTTTAATAATGTTCACAATATTTAATTTTTAACTACTATGCCTTTATTTCAGTGAAGTTTTTGGTTTGTGAATGAACTGGAAATAAGCTGCAATGAGTTACTAATGCACTAATGAGCGCAGCCTGTTTTGAATCAGTTTAGTTGAGTATCTTGCTCACACAAAGTTCTCAACTGTCATTTTCTAGGGTGATGGAGACTGAGCAAGACTATAGCATGAATGAGAGATACTGTTTTTGTAAAGAAACAATACTAGCACTAATAAATGTATATTTGTTGTGTTCACAGCCATGCAAGTTTCTTTTAGATGCTGTTTTTGCTAAAGGAATGACTGTGCGTCAGTCAAAAGAGGAGCTACTTCCTCAACTCAGGGAGCAATGTGGATTAGATCTGACTATTGACAGGTAAAAAACATACAGTCAAGATTAAAACTGCTGGATTAAAAACAACTAAGAGTGCCTCTGTTTCTGTTCCTCAGAAGCGAAGAGGACCTGCTATAAATATTAGGAGGAAATTTTGTTTCTCCTTTATGGGAGAAAGTATTAATATAATCAGTCCCAGATAGTTTTTTTGTGGGTTTTTTTGGAGGTGGTTGAATGGTGATCAGTTATTGTGTTGTCTGAGCCAAACTGTGAATATAAAAGATTAATTTGTGATAAATTTCTAGCCTTCATTCCATCTGGAAAGATTGAGGGAGTGCTGCTTAAATGGAAATGCCTTTGTTTGAAATGGCTTACCACTGCAATCTATAAGTTCAGATCTGTTTGCATTTCTATCCTGTCACGGTGGTATTGCCTGTTGGGTATGTTAAAGGTAACAGTACCTCTCTAAAAGCAGAAAAGGGAAGAAAAGAAAAACTAGTCTCTGAGAGATACAGTCCAAACAGTTCTGTGTAGAAGTAGAACAAATGCTGCTCTGTGACATTGCTCTGACATGTTGCCTCTTCTGATTTTCCATACATTTTAACCTCTTGCCTCAGGGCTGGAGAAGATCTGCAAGATGGAGCCACATGAGTCAGACACCCACCCGCTAAGTGTGTGTCCTGTTTTTTTAAAGAAGAAAAAATGTTTTTAGTGGGGGAAAAGCTGTGGGTAGAGCTTGGGGGAGAATAATACCACTTTTTTTTTTCCCATTCCTGCTTAAGAAGCCATTCTTCCCTCCCACTGTCCCTCTCCTTATGCACCCCATGGATTAGCCAGATACAGTCGTAGTCCCATATTCTCCTGAGCATGTGTACTCCCACTAACAAGTACAATCCTTCCTAGAGCTCGCCAGTATATGGCAGCTTTGCAATGTCTCCTTGTCGGCACTAGGTTTCAAAAGCCATAATTGAAACCTCTCTGAATAACCCACCTACAGATGAGAGAGATTAATATTTCAGTATTGTCAGAAAATAGAAGTATGATGATTCATCTCAGAATTCTTTGGTATGCCTGGTTTAATTTAGGCTCACTTATTCTCACACACAAGAGTCATGCATTAAGAGACCTAAATAACATACAAAGTGTTGTCCAGTATTTTGTATCTACATGAGATTTCACAGTGTATTTGATTATGAACTTAATAAACTTGCTATTTCCCCTTTTTAAGAATCTTGCCATTCATAGTAGAGCACCAGTTATACAATATTTAAACTGTTCTTAGAATATACGGTAGATACACTGTAGTTCTGCTGAGCGCTTCACATGTCTGATAGCTGGAGGGCATACATCAAGCAGCTTAAATTTAGCCACAAAATAAACAGTTTTCCCTAAGACCAGCTTGCTGGCTAAAAGTAGAATTATGTTCTACATAGATCATTGGTCCCCAAGCCAGCAATTTCAGGGTCCTCTCAGAAATCTAATAGCTGAAGATTGCCATATTGGATATGTTGTAGAGGAAAATTCTTAAGCTCTTAGCTGAAGGAGAGACTGCTCTCTAGCAACCAGCTCCAGTCGCCATGAATGACAGCATTGATATGCTTGGGTCCAGATTTCCATGCAGCCACTTGAAGGAGTGATGGTATACTGTTAATTTTATAAGATCTCCAGATTGGAATTTTGAGAAGCAAGAAAAGTCATATTTACCAATAAAGGGAGGTGAAGCTTGGTCATAGTTGAAAATCTTGGGCCTCTTGCAGGAGTGAAGACCCTGTGTGTGGCTGGGAGCAGAGTAGGGGTGGTTTGTGCAACTGCTGTATGTTAAAGGTACCATCTGTATTGTAGTCAGGAGATGTGATTGCAGCATAGGCATACCCATGCTATCTCGATCACAAATAGCAGTGAAGCCACAGGAGCACGAATAACATCACAGACTAGCCACACAAGTACACATAGGGTCCCTGGGTACATACTTGGGCAGTTAGCCTGTGCTGCTGCGGCTTTATTTACCTTTTAAGCGAACTAGCTCGTTCAAAGCTAGCTTAGGTATGTTGCAGTCATGCCTCCCAACTGCAGTGTAAACACACTCTTAAGTGTCATGGATTTTGTGACACCTTTCTCCAGGGCTCCAAAAAAAATTGTCATTGAATCCATTGCCAAGTTAGTATCAGTGAACAAAAGCTGACTGTTTTCTTAAACATATTTATAGGTTTCGCCTACGAAAGAAAACCTGGAAGAATCCAGGCACTGTATTTCTGGATTATCATGTCTATGAGGAAGATATTAATATTTCAAGCAACTGGGAGGTCTTCTTAGAAATACTTCACGGTAATAACAATACATTATGAGAAAAAGTTAGATCCCTAACATTTTGGAGTTAAAATGCACATTTAAATTGTATCCAAATGAATTCTATCTTCTGTGAATATATGCATTTTTGTATGTCAATAGAATAGAATCCTTCAGCTAACAACATGTTAAATAGCTATTTTTGTTGAATGTTGGCTTATTGAATTATTTTAGGTTCACTGCATTCTACATTCTATACTTTCCTGAAGATAATTAAAACTGCACTTCAAGATTCTTTTTCAGTTTAGTTGTAGTGTATTTTCTAGACCTGAGGACTCAAATGTAAGCTTAATGCAGCCTTCTGAATTGCACATGAAAACTTACCAGCCCAGGCACAAAGTCTCCTTGCCTGCACATACCATGATGATTAAAACAATTAATGATATTATTTTAGTCGATTATCAAAAATTTATTTGCCCAAGAGAGCAAAGGAGTAGAATTTTTCAAGTGTGGGGAAGTAGATAGGGGGATTCAGATTATTTATTCAGACCAGTGGTGCTAGTGTGATCAAAATGGGATAATATAAATTGCAAAAGGGGGTGAGATAGAGGGGAAATAAAAAAAAAAAAAGTTAACCAAAGTCCTACACTCCACTCTATCTGATCACTTCATTGGGGACTCGGTCGCAGATTGAGATCTCCAGAATTCTTCTTTCCATCGCTCTCTCAATGACAGACAGTTGTTGCTCCTCTATCTTTGTCAGTGCCCATGTTTTGCTGCCGTACAACATTGCCGGCAATACTGTTGAGTTGAAGAGATTGGCGCGTGTTTTTTCCTTGGAGAAAATCCTCAATAGAATTAAATGTGCACGCCAACCACCTTGCTTTCTTTGGGCTTTTGGCAAGGCATTAGACTGCATACATTTTGTTTTAGAGCGGTTCATTTTCAGTCCGACTTGGCTGCTTTTTGTATCGAGTTCTTGCAGCATTTTCTGTAGTTTGATAGTGTTTTCAGCAATCAACACAATATTGGCTGTGAATCTGAGGTGGTTTAGCTGCTCTCCATTGATGCTGATTCCACCTTTCCAGTGCATCCACCTCATTACCATTTTGAGGCAGGCTGTGAAGAGTTTGTGAAACCGCATCTCCTTGCTTCTCACCTTTTTTGACTGGGATGCGAAGGGGAGTGTTGAACAGAGTTATATCCGTAGTGCAGTCAGAGTTTGCTTCCTTTAGTAGTTTGATGTAGTTTGTGTTGATGCCCTGCTCTGCAAGAGCTTTATAGATCTCTACGCAGTCAAACGCTTTTTCATAGTCGACGAAGGCAATGCATAAAGGAAATTTGTATTCCCTTGAGCGCTCCAATAGCTGGTTTAGAGTGAAGATCTAGTCCAATGTGCTGAAATTCCTTTGAATATCTGCCTGCTTTCTTGGATGCTGCTCATTCAGACTCTGTGAGAGTCAGTTTGTTGTTGTTTTGATGAATAGCTTGTAGACATGTGAGAGCAGTCATATTGGTCAGTAGTTCTTTAGATCTTCACGATCACCCTTGTACAGCAAAATGGTGTTGGACTATTTCCAGCTGGATATATATTCTGCATTTCTAAGTAGCGGCTAAACCTCTGAGCAAGGGTTTTCCAGAGGTCTTGGCCTCCAGCTCTTATCATTTCGATTGTCAGTCTGTCTTTTCCTGGAGCTTTTCTTTCCTTCATTTGGTAAACTGCATGTCAAACTTCACTGACGAGGACCGGGAGTGCGCACTCATTTGGTCTGTTGAAGTGTTCATAGTGGGACGTTTATTTGATGTGCGAACAGTTCGGTGTAGAAATCTTTGCAGACAGCTTCTATTCATGTTCTGTCAATAACTGCTTTTCCATTCTTGTTCTTCAGTGCCGTTATTGTCGATGTGTATAGCATCAGTTCCCATTTGCATTTTTTGGAGGCTTCTGCAATCTTCAGCTGTCTTTAAGAGCCTTTCATATCGGTATTTCTCGAAGTCTTCCTTTTAGATGTTGTCTTATCAGCTTTCAGACTAGCCAAGAAAGAGAGACTGAAAAGAGCCAAGGGAAGAATCTCAGAGGAAACAAGGAACTTGCTAGAGAAACGGAGGAATATAAAGCGAAATGATGGCAACAAACTCCCTCCTCTGCACATTTTCAGTTGCTTATATTTTTTCTAATCTTTACAAATTTCAGTCAAAAAAATTAATGTTCGTTTTCAGTTAGGGAGCAAATTTTTGATAGGTTGAGTCAAAACTGTTTAACCATTTTCAGATCTAAGAATAGGGGGAAAAGTCCCATCTCTTTAACCATTATAAAATACAGACTTTTTGAACAACTCTGTCAATGGTAGAAACTTGAAATTTGGCAAGCAGATGGTTGCAAATGTGCCATTTTGGGATCTGGTGAAAGTTATTTTGTCAGTTTTACAGAGCTTTTAAAAAGTGCTTTGCACATGCATATTGGATTTTGTAATGCAACCTCTTAATGGCCTGCCAGTATTGGTTCTTTATACAATCAGTTTAGGAAGGCGAGTAGACAGTGCTATGTCTTCTCTAAGATATCTGTCATTGCCTTAGGAAGGAGTGTGGACTCCAAAAATATTCTGATGCCTTTCATATGATGTAGAGGTTCACTCACAAACTAGTTTCTATTTACATCAGAACAAGATATCATAATGGATCATAATACTAAGATCATTCCATTCTTTTCTTGTATGCTTTGATCAGTGGTGAAATACTTAATGTTTTTATTTACAGTTTTATAATTTGACTTCAGAATTAGTAACCCTTTGAAATGAAAAGGGAAAGTTCACATCTCTCTCAGCTATTATTTTAGGATGTCTACAGGCGCTCACAGACATTTTCATCACATTTTTAAAGTTTTCTTCACAACCATAAGAGGTAGAGGCTTAATTTAAAATTCTGGAGCACAATATTGCAGCCTTCAAGAAAAGCATCAGTCTGTGAACTGTCCCAAAGAGTTAATTGAATGAGTCAATGGCTCCTACCTTGGACACAGTGGAATTGCTTAGTTTTTTCATGTTCTCTTTTTAAAATATTGTGAAGTTCCATACAAAAAGGATTTCTATACTGAAGCACTCAGAAGTCAAGGTTGTCAGTGCAATCTGAACTTAATTTCCGCGTGTGTGTGTGTGTGTGTGTGCTTCCCCAATTGCCTTTTATTTAGGGCTGTCGATTAATCGCACTGTTAAACAATAGAATACCAATTGAAATTACTACATATTTTGAATGTTTTTCTACATTTTCAAATATATTGATTCCAATTACAGCATAGAATACAAAGTGTACACTGCTCACTTCATATTATTTTTTATTACAAATATTTGCACTGTAAAAAAAGAGTATTTTTCAATTCACCTCATACAAGTACTGTAGTGCAGTCTCTTTACCGTGAAAGTGCAGTTTACAAATGTAGATTTTGTTACCTAGAATTATGTACAAAAAATAACTGCATTCAAAAATTAAACAAAACTTTAGAGCCTACAAGTTCACTCAGTCCTATTTCTTGTTCAGCCAATCGCTAAGACAAACAAGTTTGTTTACATTTATGGGAGATAATGCTGCCCACTTCTTATTTACAATGTCACCAGAAAGTGAGAACAGGCGTTCGCATGGGACTTCTGTAGTCAGCATTGCAAGGTATTTACATGCCAGATATGCTAAATATTCATATGCCCCTTCATGCTTCGGCCACCATTCCAGAGGGCATGCTTCCATGCTGACGATGCTTGTTTAAAAAAAAAAAAAAAGCGTTAATTAAATTTGTGACTGAACTCCTTAGGGAGAATTGTATGTCTCCGGTTCTGTTTTACCCGCATTCTGCCATATACTTCATGTTATAGTCGTCTCGGATGATGACTCAGCACATATTGTTCGTTTTAAGAACACTTTTGCTGCAGCTTTGACAAAACGCAAAAAAGGTACCAATGTGAGATTTCTAAAGATAGCTACAGCACTCGACCCAAGGTTTAAAAATCTAAACTGCCTTCCAAAATCTGAGAGGGACGAGGTGTGGAGCATGCTTTCAGAAGTCTTAAAAGAGCAACACTCCGATGCGGGAACTACAGAACCCGAATCACCAAAAAGGAAAATCAACCTTCTGCTGGTGGCATCTGACTCAGGGGATGAAAATGAACATGCATCGGTCCGCACTGCTTTGGATTGTTATCGAGCACAACTTGACATCAGTATGGACGGACGTCCTCTGGAATGGTTGAAGCATGAAGGGACATATGAATCTTTAGCACATCTCGCACGTAAATATCTTACGACGCCGGCTACAATGGTGCCATGCGAATGCCTGTTCTCACTTTTCAGGTGACATTGTAAACAAAACACAGGCAGCATTATCTCCTGCAAATGTAAACAAACTTGTTTGAGCGATTGGCTGAACAAGAAATAGGACTGCGTGGACTTGTAGGCTCTAAATTTTACATTTTGTTTTTGAATGCAGTTATTTTTTGTACATAATCCTAGGTTTGTAAGTTCAACTTTCATGATAAAGAGATTGCACTGCAGTACTTGTATTAGATGAATTGAAAAATACTATTTATTTTGTTTTTTACAGTGCAAATATTTGTAATCAAAAATAAATATTAAGTGAGCACTGTACACTTTGTATTCTTTGTTACAATTGAAATCAATATATTTGAAAATGTAGAAAACATCCAAAAATATTTAAATAAATGGTATTGTATTGTTTAACAGTGCGATTAATTGCAATTTGTTTAATCACTTCACAGCCCTACTTTTATTATATGATCACATACTGTTTTTTCCCTCCATTTCATTGCTTTATTGAGTTTAGGTGTTGGAAACAGAACAAGACAGAATTTTGTCATGAATTAATCTGTTGGTCTGGGGGCCAGAACACCTCTGTCTCTTTCGCTGCAAAAGTTGTGTAGTCCAACCTTTTGCACAGACTAAGGCTATGTCTACACTACCACGGTAAGTTGACCCATGCTACGCAACTCCAGCTATGTGAATAATGAAGCTGGAGTCGATGTACCTTAGGTCGATTTACCTGGGGGTCGATGGGAGAAACTCTCCCGTCAACTTACCTTACTCTTCTCATCGGGGGTAGAGTACAGGGGTCGACCAGAGAGCGATCTGCTGTCGATTTGGCAGGTCTTCACTAGACCCACTAAATCAACCACTGGTGGATCGATCTCGGAGCGTCGATCCCGACTGTAGTGTAGATGTAGCCTTAGTGTTTGACCATGTTAAGTCACTTACTCTGTCTCTCTGTTCAATATCTGTTAAAATGAGTATGATACTTCATGATCTTCATGATGCTTTGAGGAAAAATTCATTAATGTTTTTTGAGGCACTTACATATTCTATTGATCAGTGCTGTAGAAAAGCCTATACAGAGAAAATGCTCTCTCAGTGAAAGGCTTGGATGGTTTGCAGAGAATGAGGCATGGGGTCACTTACTGTGGCTAGAAAAGGAAATATAGAACTGCTGACCTGTTCAATGAGCACTATCCATCTTGAGCACTAAACGAGGTTGGAGTCCTATGAAAAAAGTCACTGTGCAATGTGTTTATCAGTGTGTGTGTGTGTGTACACAAAGGGGTGCAGAGAAGGTTATCCAGGCATATTAACATTGCAGTTTCCTGGCTTTTAAGTGCTTCACTTTGCAACCTTTGATAGTTTTGACCTTTTTGTATGGAATATACATAGCTATAATACACTCAGCAGACTCCCATGTTTGTGTGTGCATATAATGTATGTTAAACTCCTCATTGTAGATAGAATAAGAATATATAAAGATCTCAGAATATTCCATCTCTTTTTGCAGGGGCAGAAAAGATGAAATCCATGTCACAGCTTGCTGTTCTATCAAGACGATGGAGGCCATCGGAGATGAAGCTTGATTCCTTCCAGGAAGTAGTTCTGGAAAGCAGCAGTGTTGATGAATTAAAAGAGAAGGTGAATTGATTTTAGTAGTAAAATGTATTCAAGCATAATTTCAAAGTAAATTAAGGTAAACCAAATTAAGGCCATTTTAATTCTGAATAACAGCATGTACACAGGGATTTAATGCAGTTCAATTGCAATGATTGCATTGTAGTTACAAATGCTTGGTCAGCTGCAAGTGGAAAAAGACTGTCTTGCATGTGGATGCCAACTGAGATCCCAGTAATAGCTGAGGTTGCAGAGAAACCCTTTTCTTACCGTATATAACTCCTTGATGTTGTGTCACCGTGTGATGCTCTGGAACTACTCCATATGAAGCCAGTCAGAACTCTGGGGGAGCATGTCTCCTCTCTCTGAGCATACTGTCGCCAGGGCAAGAAGCTTACACAGCTTCAACCTTCCTGGATCTGACCTCTGAGCATTCAGCATGCCCTTCCACACTGTGCATGTCCTGCAGCGAGTCTGCCCGGTTGGGGCTCCTGTGGAAGCCAGAGGGCCCTGCACCCCAACTCTGGAGTCAGATGTGACTCTCAGCCAGCCAGTAAAACAGAAGGTTTATTATTCAACAGGAACACAGCGTAGAGCAGAACTTGTTAGCACAGAAATCAGTGACTTTCAGCCAAGTCCATCTTAGGGAGTCCTGGGCCAGAAGCTCTGGACTCCCCCCTCCTCCAGTCCCCCCCAAGCAGATTGCCAGCTTGTTGCTCCTCCTCCTTCTCGCTTCCCAGGCAAAGTCACTGGTCATCACCTGGTTGCATCCCCCTTCTGGATCTCAGGTTATGAAGGACACTGGTCATAGCATACATGCAGGCGGCTGGAGCAGAGGTCTCAGCCAAAGTCACACACCCCTATTCCCACCACCGAGGTATTGGTGCAGCACACAGGAAAACTGAGGCACACACAGTATTCATGCAAAACAGTAAAACTCACATACAACACAACAAGGGGAAATCCCCACTTCGTCACATCACAAGTTCACTTTTCTCATGACTGAACACAAATTTGTCTTCATCTAACACCGAATGCATTGGCCTCCTTGTTAAGTGTGGTAGTTGGTCATGAGCATGTAATGCTTATATGCCAAGCTATGTACTGTCTTCCTGTGTGCTTCCAGGTACAAATCAAGTTACTGATGATCATGAATCCTCTAATGGCAATGGATCCTACCATCTCCAAGACTGCCTTTTTCACTTAGCGTCACAACATTTGTGGGTGGCTGCTCTTGCTGCATGCCTTCAGCGTTAATCTCTAGGGAGCAGTTAGCATCATGTTTTTTATTGCCTCATCTCTTGAACTTGTTCCCATCTGCACTATGCAAAAGCTTGAATTTGACATTTAAAATATGGTACAAGACAGATTTTCAGTCAGTCCTTTTATTTCAGCAGAAGTTTATTGGTGGATGGTGGGGATGATATGATTCATCAGTCGTTTAGCTTTTGTCAGGTTGTTTTTGTTTTTTATTTGTATTGATACACACAATAAGTTGTATAAATAAAATGGTTTGTAATATTGAGAACCAATTCTGCTGGAGTCAAAGATGTAATATGAGGCATGCAATCACTTTGCATCTTGGACCTCACATTAACTATGTTTCTATTTTAATTTTTTCTATCTCCACCACTCTGTTGGATATTTGATATTATATAAGGGTCTCACAGAAGTGTCAGTTGTGACTCCTCGGTCATGTACCTTAATTGCACTAAAAAGCAATCAACTGTGTTCTTGGGATAACCACTGCTTAAAGAAAAATTGTGACATATGGGATGTTGATAAATTGAAATAGGTATCTTTTTTCCTGCAGTTTTGAATTCATTTTTGTATCATTGATGTGTCTGAATTTCTTACTGGCCTTTACAATATGACGAAGACTTACTGATGTTCATATGCTTCACTGTATGATGGCATGAAACTGTTTACCTCACTGAAAGAAATTAATGTATTGAAAATGTTTGTTTTACAGCTTAGTGAAATAAGTGGAATACCCTTGGAATATATAGAATTTGCTAAGGTAAGTAGTGTTATGTCGAAATTGTATATACTGATTTGGGGTGCATATATCATTCTGCTGTTTGGATAATTTATTCACTGAATAATTGCTTCTTTCCAGGGGAGAGGCACATTTCCCTGTGATATTTCAGTACTAGAGATCCACCAGGACTTGGACTGGAATCCTAAAGTGTCTACATTGAACGTCTGGCCTCTCTACATTTGTGATGATGGCGCAGTAATATTTTATAGGTATATATTTTATTATAGTATAATGATCATCAACAAATACTCTACGTATAAATAAGGTTCTAACAACTAACAGAAGCCTGAAAAACAGTTCATGCTGAAAATTCTGCTGTTGTTTTGAAGAAGAAAAATGTCCACAATGGGAGTTGAAAATAGAAAATCAAGCTTAACTTTGATTGAGGCACTTCAGTTATAAATTTGTGTTAGTCCTTAACTTACTATTTATTTAGCACATATTAGTAAAATAGAAGCATTATGCTTGGAAATAAGTGTGGATTTCAGAAGTTTTGGCATTATCTTAATTGTAGCCAGGATTTCACCCATTGTGTTGAATTATGTAGCATTTGCTTAATATTTTACATTAAGCAGTTATGTAAATAAAGTAGATATCTTCTTGTTTTAAGGAATTTTTGCCATGACGTTTTTGAATTGACCTTACTATATAGTATATATTGACACTATGATAAACATGTGAAATTGGAAGCCATTCTAAGGGATCATGTAATAAGTAGAAGCTTTTTTTCCCTAGTGGTACTAGTTTGAAAAATATTGACCTAACTGCTTATTCAGGGCCATTGCAACCTGTCTGGCCAGCGTCAGTGTTTTATGTGCACAACACATCCATATCTTAAAACTGAATTATATTTTCGGTGAAATTGTTTTCCATATTTTAAATGCCCAAAGGGTGAAACTGACTTCTGTGCAGGGGGCCAGCACAAGGCATAAGCACCATTGAAGGCCTCAGAAAAGGGCTCTACAACTAATTCTTAAACCACTAGGCAACAGCAATTCCAATTCTTGTTGTTCGTCTGTTTCTAGTTACTCTCTGCAACATGTGCCATTCAGATGGTCACCTAAAATATTGCCTCGCTTTTTCATCTGCCTGACAAAAGGGAAAAAAATCGGTTTGACAATTCAGTACTAAAATAATTTGAGGGTGTTCTTTTGGCCTTGTAGTTTGGTTAGCTCAGAATGCAGTTGTTACCTCATAAAATCTTCCGTTTATTCTGTAGTCTGAAGTTACTTGAACAAAGTTTTTGAATTAAGGGATAATATGAAGTCTGTGCCATTATACAGAACAGTAAACAGGTTCCTAATTGGATATATTTTATCCTGAGTAAAGTATATTTGGAACATGGGACTTCAGCCCACTCCTAAATTTTTTCATAAATTTGCGATCTGGGGATAGCAGAAGAAAAGAGGGAGGTGAGTAGTATGGTGGACTTGAGGAAGAGCCAGAAATAAAAGAGCAGATGGGGTTTGTGTGTCCCGTGGAGCGGCTCGCTGGCATATTGTCAAAAGCTGCTGCTGGCTAAAGAGTAGGGTGGCAGCTGAATAGGAGGAAGCTGTGTTGCCAGGCAAGGGTGGAGTGAAGAGGCAGTGTGGGGCTTGATGAAGAGGAACTTTGAAGTGAACTAGGAAAACTGGCTTAGTATAAGGCTTGGTCTACACTACATGGGTCGACATAAGGCAGCTTGTCTGTCAGTGTCTACTTTACAGCCTTGCTCCTGGCCGAGGCAAGTGCCCTACTCCGCCTCCATGAGAGGCATTGGGTTTATATCGGTGTAGTTAGGGTGACATAGTGTCTGTATATAGGACTCCAAGTGTGGATCTCCCCACTGAAGACGAGAAGCCCCAGGTGGCTTCCCTCTGCTCCCGACTGGGAGCAGGAAGGTGAGAAGCCTGGGGGGCAGCTGGGGTCCCAGCAGGGAGCTGTATGATGCTGAGAGCCTGGGCTCTCAGCCCCCACCCTCCTAGTCCCTCTTCAGTCAGTGGAAGCGCTCCTGGTGAGGACGTGCCCCACTAACAGAAGGAGAGTAGTGTGGACATCAGCCACCGCAGTAATTACTGCAATGACTGCAAGGTAAACTAACATAGGTTGATTTAAGATTGTAGTGTAGACATGCTTCATGTTTCAACTTTCTAGGAATGCCAAGGCTCTCCGATTTCTCCACACTGCTAAAGTGGCACATTGCAACTAAAAGGTTCATTGAATTAAAGTTTGTCTCCTTCGATAGCTGTAGAACCACTCCTTGACTTGAAAGCCCAGATACCTCTTTGCAAATTATATTCCCCCCCTTCCCTTCTCAATTTATTACCTCAGTATTTCTTTTTGTAGCCAATTTAGCAAAATTTTGGAGAAATCTAGCATCTTGTTCTTTGGTTCTTTCTCGTTTCCTTACATTGGGTCTGTCATGTTTAATTCTGAGTGTCTCAGAAAACACCATGCTTTGCACAGAGGAGATTTAAAATGGAGAAAGGTTAAAGACTTGAGAGAGAGAGAGAGAACCTGCATTTTGTGAGATACCTTATGACGATCTACAGTATGAAAAGTCTAGCAGGCTCTTTTGATTCAATGAGACCCCCTCACTGGTATAACTGTTGTAATTTTACTATAGCTGATTTTTAAACTACAATTTTATTTTATTTTAGGGATAAAACTGAAGAATTAATTGAATTGACAGATGAACAGAGAAATGAACTAATGAAAAAAGAAAGCAGCAGACTCCAGAAAACTGGACACCGCGTAACCTACTCCCCTCGTAAAGAAAAAGCACTAAAAATTTATCTGGATGGCGCCCCAAATAAAGAGTCGACTCAAGACTGACATTTACAATAGCATTTCCCTTGGGGAATTTTTTTGTTTTAAATAATTAAAAAAAAAAAAAGTTCACTACTACTGTGTAGTGCCATTATGGCAGGACACTCATTAGGTGTAAAGCAATGACACCAGCACTGATTGGGCTGCAGTTTACCAATCAGAAGCTCAGTGCCCAGTCGGGCCACTGTTTGACTTTGAATCATGTTGTGCACTATAGTCAAATGTACTGTAAAGCTAAAGGGATGTGCAAATAAAAAAAAATTGAATTCAAAAAATGGGGAGGGGGAGGGAAATGAGTGGAAATGATTGAGGACAATGTGCACATAGTAGCTAGTAAAACTAGCATCAAACAGGATACTCATAGCTTAATAAAAGCTGTGCAAAGGCCATGAATGAATTTTTGTTTGTTTCAATGATACACACATTACCTCATTGAAGGTTTGGAAGTAAATGTAACACATTGGCTTTTGGAAAGCACCAAAAATGGGGTGAAGATGTAATGGAATTTTCAAAAGCCAGCTCTAAAAGTTGTGTCAGGTTTTAGAAGAATCCTTGGACTTCTTCCTTAAAACAGATGGTCTAAAACAGGTACCTTTAGAAAGTTGCCAGGTGGTCTTGGCTCATTTTGCTCAAGTATTGTAAGGTAACTCTTTTAAATAGCTTATGAAAGTAGAAGAGCAACTTTACTATACTGCATTCAATGTGTAAATAAAATCTCCCTGTCCAGTTAGCAGAACTATAGTTCAGCTACTTACCATAGTATTTCTTTTCACATATCAATATTCGTTGTGTACATTTGAAAGTATAGCTGCCTATTTAAATTTGTATTCATTTTATGTTTGGCAATGCTGGGTACTTTAGGGTTGCATTTCCCTTTGTTAATGAGTTTTTTGGTTGTTTTTTTGTTCTGCTACTTATTTTTGTACATTTTGTTTTTGAAGACTTTATTACAAGTTTGCATTTTCTAGTCCCATTGCAAGTCACACTTTAATTTTTCCTGGAGCTGATTCATAGTTATTTGTAGTTTAAACATTTTGGCAACCTCTAACACCTCACAGTATAAACTTGCTGGTAGTTCAGGTTGTGGTGCAAACTGATGCAGTCAACATGATTTCATTGCAAATCCTAGAAACAGCAGGTTTTTGCTTCGCTACATAAAGATCAATTGAGAACAAAAACTATGTAGAATTGGAAATATCAACTAATTTATAACAATCAATAAAAGGTTTTGGTAAACTTTTTCATGCCTGATGCGGTTTACAACAATGAACATGCCAATAAAACATTTGTTCATTCTGTTGTGTTATTTTAATCATTAAACTTCCTTGGATTTTTTTAACCTGGAAAGAAATTATAGAATTGCTTCATGTAAACCTACAGAATCACTTTTAAAATTCAGATACTGCCTTTGAAGGTACAAATACAAAGTATCAAGGAGAGTGTTCATACAGAGTATTCTGGTCTAATGTACTTATGTTCATAATAGAAGATTTATTAACTAATAACTTCCTTTCTGGAAATGAATTCTTTCCCCAATGCAGAATTTTAGGTTGCAACTCCTTTTTCCCCCTGCAAATACCAGAGGCAGCACAGACTTGTCATGTGGGCTGTGGAGTTTGGCTATTTCTTTCCACCTTGACTCACAGGTGAGTACTTCCAAAGATGTATAGGAATACTAAGGGCTCAGATCTGTCCAGTGGCACAAAGCAGACAAAGTCAGTAGAACTGTAGCCCCCTGAGGATTCACCCTGTGGGGAATATCTACGTGGCATAGAGCCTTCATTACGGCTTCATGCCTCACAGTCCCCAACTTAGGTGGCATGGGTGTGGGAAGAAAGGGAGCATTGTGGGAATACCTTAGCACTCTGACATTTCTGGCTGCTGGAATGACTTTATTATAATGTATCAGCTATGTAGGGGTATGTCTACACTGCAGTTAAACACCTGTGGCTGGCCCGTGTCAGCTGACAGGCTGCAGGGCTGTAAAATCGTGGTGTAAATGTTTAGGCTCAGGATGGAGCCTGAGGTCTGGGACCCCTCAAAGGGGGAGGGTCCCAGAGCTTGGACACCAGCCCCGGTCCGAATGTCTACACTGCAATTTTACAGCCCAAGTGCCACAAGCCCAAGTCAGTTGACATGGGCCAGCCAAGGGTGTTTAGTTGCAGTGTAGACATACTCTGTGAGGTTGTCACAGAAGCACTGAAGGCCTTATGGTTGGGAGGACTAGGATACAAGTTGTTCCAGTAAAGGAAATTGTTGGGTACGTTTTTTTTTATTCTGGATCATGACCTTTCCTTTATGCCGTTAGGCACTTGGGGCATAACAGTTGCTGTGGGAAATCTAGGAGTGGGAGAGAGGAAAAAGTAAGAGAAAAGAACAAAGATGTTAGACTAGTTTTTAGGGAAGGGGGAAATCTTAAGTACAACTGTTTGGAGCACCTTCATGTTTGGAAGATTCTCCAGAGGAAAGTTCAAGCCTGGAGAGCTTAATAGAAATCTTGATGAATGACTACAAGACAGCTTTAGAGATTTCCTTTCTGGTGACTGATGCCCTTTTGGCACAGGATACTGCAGTAGAGCATGTTGAATGGGTTCTGATTGCTTGTGGGACTAGTATTCCAGCAGCTGTCTAGGCGTTGGTAAAACAGAATTTAGGTTTAGAATCTTTCAGACCTGGGCACTTAATGTGAGAAGAAACAAAAAGGGGTTGACGTTTTCCTAAACACGTTAATTCAGCTAAGCTAAATCTGCAGTTCTTTTCATCCACCATCTGCTATACTCTCTTTCAGGTGTTGAGCTCTCAGGAAAAGCAAAACAACAATAGTCCATGATGTATGTAGGGGAGAAATCTTGCGTTTCTGAACATGTTTTAGGGAAAGGAAGCATAGGGATTAAATACCTTCCATTCAAATTAAATGGGTCATGAGCACCTGTAGCACTGTGGATGCATCTGTGATAGAGAAGATAGGTCTGTCTTTTTGGATTGATATGTTTCCCTAAGGAACCTCAATACTATTGGTAATCTACCAGAGGCTTGGATAAGTTTGTGTTTTATAACATTATTTAGCACCAAGAGATGAGATGCAATGACAGTAATTCTTAAGTCCAAATCTGGGTCGTTTTTCAAGAGATGGAAGAAGGGCTGTTTTCCTGGCATTGATCATGATATCATGGCACCTGTAGGAAAATTTTGTTGATTCTCGCTACTCAATTGTCAAGCTATCAGATTCAGCCTGGATTGAGATACAAGGAGTGGACCTTATGATACACTGCTTGCTGGAAAGATGGGAGTGGAGATCTGTGATGGCTCCTTAATTATGGGTGGTAACAATGACCACCGCTTCCTCCCTACTGCCACCCCCGATCTCATCAGTCTTTCTACTAGCAGAAGAGGACAAGGTGTGCAGCAGCCTTTTTATTATCTGGAGTCAGAATGTCTATTAACAGTGATATTTGGCCCAGTGGATCAGACACTAGCTTGAATCAGGAAACCTGGATTTTATT
The DNA here is from genome assembly GCA_003942145.1 of Platysternon megacephalum. Lineage (NCBI taxonomy): Eukaryota > Metazoa > Chordata > Testudines > Platysternidae > Platysternon > Platysternon megacephalum. The sequence continues at coordinate 178,096 of QXTE01000195.1, read as the reverse complement.
CCTAGTTTTTGCTGCTGACCTATTCAGGCAAGTCACATAATCTTACTGTGGCTGAGTTTCCATCTCTAAGCCCCTTCGTTTTCAGTTTAAAGCAAATTTACTGAAAAATTCCTGGGTTTTACAAAAACTATTCGTTTTTTTCTGATTTTCACCCTACTTTTGTATCATTCAAATATATTAAAAACAACTTGTTTTATTAGGAAAATACAATACATTGCATGAGATACATGTATTACGATAATACATTAGTCTGTGTATATGCAAAGCTGCCCCTTGAAGTAAGGCTATGTAATAGTCTTAATAAACAAACGGGCCCGCATGCAAGCTCTGAAGTGTGTGTGCATCTGAACGTACTGATGAATCTCATGCCCACCACCTACACATTTCAAGCTGTTGGCTGATAACGGTTTAAAGATTTGAGACACTAAAATGGGAAGAAAACGAAAATCTATCAATACGTTTCAGAACGAAGCATTCAAAAGTTTACAAAATACAAAAACAGGAGAAAAGTATGAAGTTGAGTGTATGCGCTGCAAATGGTGTGGCCCAATTATTACATGTAAATATTTATAGGCTAATTAATAGGTCTAAGTCTACAACAGTAAGCTGTTTATTCAAATGAAAAGTTTTATTTGGGGTTCAGAGCTGTATTGTTTTCTTAAACTCAGAGGTGGCATTGTTTTGAGTTCTGTTTTAGTTCTGCAGCAAACCACATTGATGAACGGACTTCAAAGCATTAATCTATTGCATACTTTATAAACCCCAATATTTACCCAGAAAAATTATGAATAGTTTTTTGCACTGATTTTCACCTGTTTTTGTAGTTGAGGTAATAAACACTGAAAAATTCCCAGGGAAAATGAAATAAAATAACTGAAAACGAAGGACCCTACCTATCTCTAAAATGGAAAGGCTGACACTTGCCCTCTTTTGTAAAGCACTACTCAGAGTTGTTTGCTGTGCCAGTGTTTTTGTGTTCAGAATTATTTGGATCACCCTCATGTAGGCTGAGTGACCCATCTGCCAGAAGAACCTGTATTACTTCGGCTTGCAGATGTGAATTTTGACTGCCACTTGTTAGTTTGTTTATTCCAGTTGTTATCTGAATGAACTGAAATGCCAGCTGTGTGGAGCCATTCACTGATTGCTATAGCCAGCAACAGGCGTTTCAGCCTTGGCTTAAACTCACTGTGCTTCTAAGGATTGAGGCTTTTCAGGTTATTGCATGACATGGCTCTGGTGAAGTGTGGTTGTCAAAATTGCGGCGAGATGCTAACAACGGTAGCTTCTCTTCTGTTGGAGTCCTTATGAAAGAGGTTCCTTTCACAGGAATGACTGTGTTCTTCATGCTCCTAACCTCAAACTTGAAGAGTACGAAGAGAATCCTTTGGTTTGAGACACCCTAGACAGTTTCATGGCCTTTCCCTTACGGAACATGGCAAATTGTCCTAGCTTTGACGTAACACAAAGTCCAAATTTTTTTCATCCTTTTCATAGTTGGACCTAAGGTCCAACTCCTTCTCCTCACAATAATCTCAACCATGTTTCTGGAAAAAACCCTCTCCTACTGCTCTAGCACATGATTTATATGGGCCAAAGATGGCTCTTTGAAAAGGCTGTAGAATCTGATCCTTCTGTAATGTTCCATACGAACTGTGGTTCCACCGCCCTCCTCCCCCCAATGTAAAAACCTATGCATGCTTTTTATTGGAGTATATGACCTGCCTACACCTAGGGCCCCAGTGCCTTATTAAATAGCCTTATGCCAGGAAGTATTATGCATGAAGACAGAATACTGCAGCAGTATTACTGTGATAGTAAGTAAGGGTAATACTTTGCGAGAGAGCACTTCCTTGAAAGGTCAAATACAGGACTTTTTACAGGAAGGTGATGGATCTGGGCTTTTTATAATAGGCAATCACTTCAAAGCAGGGCAGTTTATAACAATAAGGCCAGCCTGTTGGGGAAGGTAAGGGGAAGTAGCCTATTCTTGTGTGCAGGGACAATCCTCTGGTATAGGAAGTCTGAAACATACTTGTCAGTAGCTTGATATTTGACATCCTGATTACAAGGAAGAGTGGTGGAGAGTTTGTTTCAACAGGAACAGGGGCAAGCTTCATCTACGGAGTACATATCACCCTAATGAATGTGCATTTATCCCAATCCTATTTTGTTTGTTTTACAGAAGTTGTTAAAGGGGATGTTTTCTTTATTGGACCTTGTTCAAAATATCAAACCTACATAAGAGATGGTGGAGGGGAAGGAATCCATGCCTTCCTGAAGGTAACAACTGTGAAAGAGAGTTAATGCTGCAAGGAGTAGTATTAACTCTCATGGAGTTGACACTGGCAAATGCTGTGTAGTAGGGATGCTGGTTTAAGCTACCAGCCCGGTCCCCCAAAACCTGTACAGCTAGTGGTGCTACATGAGTTTGAGATCCTTTGCCGCCTCCTCTGTAAACAGTTGAAAGTGAAGTTTGGTCCTACGTGCTTTCTCTGAAACTAAGGATAAAGCTCTCCTCCTTCCCAGGCTTCAAATAACTGAGCAGAAGCTATATTTATTGCAACTTCACTGTGATTATATATTTTTAAAAGAAACACATACATGGCTGAAGACCAATGCCCAAAAATAATCAGCCTAAACAAAGAAGTGGGTTCTTCCTCACCCCAGAACAATAACAACCATTCCCAACATATGTACAGAAAATGCAATGCTCAAACTTTCATTTGAGGGTCACCAATAATTTAAATGAGATTATGTATGAAACATTAACACTTTGACACATTATGCTCATTTCCCTTTAATACCAAACTAGTAAGTTTATTTTGGTACCCAGGACAGAGTAACTAGTCCAAAAAAAACCCTGCGACCGTTGGCCCACACTTGCCCTTTCTGATTTAGTTTAGTCCAACCTGCCCAATGGATTAAAAAAAAAGTCTGTGCAGGTTTGGGGGAAGAGAATAGGAAGAAACCCCTTTAAAATATTATTTATTGCACTTCTATCCAGCAGTGTGTGTGTTCAGAATTTATACAAGCAAAATACTAGACACTTCTAGAAATTTAATTTGTATTGTGTCAGTGACCAACCTACCCTGTGTTTAATTTAAATCTCATCTCCAAAGAGCAGATCATGAGCCAAGTCTGACTCCTTTAAATCTGTCTGTTCAGAAATATTTCCTTCCAGGCTTTCTAATTCCTTCCGCACTGCCTGAATGATACTGCTGTCTTCATACTCGCCAAGCACGTCTCTGGGTATCAAACCAAGAAACGGTATTTCATCCATAAGGAAAGGGTCTTCCTTTTCGTTACTTCTGGTTTCATTAAAAGACACTTCACATGCAGACACGGTGCTGTGGCTGTTGAGAAAGCAAACACATCCTGCCTGTTAGTGTTCAGACCTGTTGTCATTCCAGTTCTCTATTAAAGTGGAAAACCACACACACCTCCCTACCTCCCTCCCAGGTGAAAGGGAAGAACAAAACTTCCAAATCCATTCACCTGAATAGGTAAGACAGCTGATTATAGCAAGTTATTCACAGCTCAGGAAAGCTGAAGACTGAATTTTTAAAGAAATCCATTATAATGCATGAGGAGGAGCTATAAGTCTCTTGCCCTAAAATATTAGGACAAAAAAACTTGAAAGGGGTAATCCTTCAAGAGGAAGAAATTTGCCAAAATTGACATTTGGGAAGTTTTGATCAGCTTTATTGGTTTCAAAACAGGGCCGCCCCCTAGGTTAAACATTTTTATCGTTGCTCTGAACAGGAGATCCAATGAGCTGCAAGCAGAGGGAACTTCCCCCTTGTGATGGATCTGGGGACTTTGCATGGGTTCATGCTTACTGGAAATTCAATTTTTCTCCATCTGTACTCTATAATTTTGGGAGGTGCTCATGGATCACACGCCATATTAGCGTTAGAGAGCACTTCAGCCAGTTTAATTAGCAGGAGTATTAATACAGAGCTATGTCTCACTTCAACTTTATATGGGCAACTATTTTGAAAAATGACTGCTAGTGTAAATTGGCCACTTCTATTTCCTTTAAATATGCAAATGCTTGCCCTATGCCGGACTATTCTTAATATCCAGTATATGAAATCTGATGTAAATTCATGGAGGAGGCTGAACTTAGTCCATATCAGTCTTGTGGAAGACACACCTATCGTACTGTGTAACCATAAGATTATCTGAAATAAATCAGGCAATTGTGACAAAATGTGCGACTGCCAGAAGTCCCAGTCATTTCTGCTAATAATTACAGTGGCCATAGCTGGGTTGTTCAGTACATCCAAGTCCTATTTTGTTCAGCTTTGGCTTATCCCCACCTGGAGTGTTATCTTTTATTTCATAGTGATAAGAGATGGCAGGTGTTAGATGCGTTTGATATATCCTTGCTGAGGTCAGTAGAACTGCAAACTAATTAAACTGAAATTTCAGTGTTGAAATGGATTGTGATGAACTATGTGCGGTAACAAAATGTATTACGTGAACTATTCCTTCAAACGAAATCCCAGTAATGAATTGCATTGCTGGGGAGAGGGAAAATGTTGATGTGCGAGAGAGAACTTGATGTGGCGAGAGCTGGGCAGAGAAGAAGAGGTGAAAACATTAATTCATATCTTATGTCTCACAGCACATGTGGAAATTGAGTTATTTTGTTAAATGCTAAGACAAATAGTGTAATGGGAAACTTACTGACAAAAACGTTATTTCAACCATCGAGTGAAGTAATTTCATTTACCTGTGGTTTTCCCTGAATGCTTTAGGAAACCTAAAGCTGACGCACACTCCCCCGCCCCATCATGACACCTGACCTGCTTTTACCTAAATAGTGAAAGTCAAATTTTTATATTTTGAAAAAAAGAGCAGGGAGTTGAAAGGTGCACTGTGAACTGCTAATGAAAGCCTTAGTTCACAGCCAAAATTATAGGCTTGTATTTGTTCTTTTCCATGAAGGATGAGACAGACTAGAAATATTACTAGAGAAGTCTGCACAATATTCTGAATGTTAGTCTTCAGGCCAAGGCACTGGATCTCAGCTGATGAGAGACTGCCTAGTGGGGCTAGTCAGGAAATCGGGATGTCTGATGTTAGGGAAGTATGTGCATGTGTGTCTATCTCACATACCCCAAAAGTTTAAGTATTTAGTATTTCCAGCTAGAGAAGCAGCAGCCACAACTGTCTGACAGATTAGATTGATTCCTCTCCCCCTCAGTATTTCTCAGATGCTGCATAGTCTTGTAGGCACCCTTTCCTAGAGGTACGTCCTTGTGCAGGGAGAGCAGGCGGTGGGCTCCACTTTGGGAAAAGGAGTGAGATTGCTGCTGTGGAGCTCTGTCCATCCCAGGAGCTGCTGCTGCTGTGAGCCTGCTGGGGCTTTGATCAAGCAGGGGCTGTTGATGGCTTCACTGGAGTCAAAGTAAAGACTGTTGCAGTGTCTGTTAGGATAGTGTAAAAGGCTTTAGACATTGATACCAGCGAGGATTATTTTTCCAGAGTTAGTGGTGAAGAAGGCAGTCAAGATTGTCAGACCTCACAACACTGAGCAGCTTGCAACAAGGAACTACTCAGCGCAGAGTGGGGGTGTCTCACACAAACAAGGGTTCAAAGAGTCTCTGGTGAAAAAAGTTTTTGATCCTTCCCATGCCTTACCTGTGAGTGTGAGTCTGGCATATCAAGCCATTTGCACATGGGCAACGCTCAAGCACTCCATCTGGTTCCAGTTCCCATGTGATCAGGTTCAGGAGTTTGTTTGAAGGATCATGGCAAGGTTCTCCTGCTGCAGGTAATGGAGTACACACAGGAAACAGAAGATCTGCATGCAAAAATGATAAATCCATGAGGATTTTTGATCCACAGGGTAACTAGTCAGTTCTGCATAGGAAAGTCAGTGAGCCAGGAGCTCTTTTCAATCCCTCACCCATTGGAGAGGTGTGTATCTCACCTGCCTTTCCACTAGACGGAGTAAGATTTCAAATCATTTATAGTGTGGCTTAGCCTGAACATGAGGCAAAGACAATCCCCACCCTCTTCAGCAAAAGGCCAGCAACGATTTGGCAATAAAAATTTCTGTAATGCCCTTCCCCTGAAGAGTGAGGTTGTCACGGAGTGTGGGGGCGTCCGGGCCCTGTACCCCTGGGGTTCCTGCGATTCACCATAACTCTCAGCCAGCCAGTAAAACAGAAGGTTTATTGAGACGACAGGAACACAGTCCAAAACAGGTCTTGCCAGCACGGACAACAGGATCGCCTTTAAGTAGGTCTATTTAGGGCCCCAGGGAGGCCCCGGCCTCGCTGGGAAGCCTAAGCCCCATCAGGCTCCCTCTTCATTCCTAGCCAGCTTCCAAGAACTGAAAACCTCTTCCAGGCGTCTTTCTCCCTTCCCCCGGCTCCTCCCCCGGCCTTTTCCTTTGTCCGAATTCCCCGTCAAAGGTCTTACCTGGTCTCCAACTCCCCTCCTCGGTTCTCATGTTACATGCTCAGGTATCTCCCTTCCCCCATGCAGACAGTCCCAGCCCAGCTCCCCTGCAACCTTCCCCCTCAGTATCCACATAACACAACAAAACATTCTCACTTCATCACAGAGGTGTATTATAAAAATGGGTGAACATACCATTCTACAAAGGAGGCAGCAGTGAGCAGTAACTGTTGAAAGCTACCAGGATTTTTTGGTTTTAGATCTGAATGCAAGCGTTTGCATCTTATTTTCCAATTTTTTTTATATGATTTCTTTGAAAGGATTAAATGTGCACTGCAGTTATTCAAAAAATAGTCAGGATTACAAGAAGTCACCATAAATGTATTAATCAATTTAGGAAACCCCCCACTATAAAAAAAAAAAAGCCTACACCAAAAACAAACTACAGTGACAGATCAAAAAAGGAAAATGGACTCAAGTGGGACTTATGTCGGACAGGCCTTATGCTGACCCTCTGCGCACAGGTAAAATTCACCCTTTAGAGAGAGAGGAGTTATTTACCAGAATGCTGTGTAGTTTGGGACTCTTGATATAGAAAGCAAATATGACCAGAAAAGGAAAGCACTCCACTATACATCAGTACTCTGGAAGTACAGGAGTTTCAGGAATATCCAAATGCAGGTCCTGACGAACACACACACACTCCGCTCCCTGATGGTGACTTTTAATTAACAAAAGACCTTGCATTGCCATTAAAAAATTAGAGGCAAACTGAAAAGATAAGAAGTCACTTAGCTTGTACAGTAAGTGATGTCTTCAAGATGTGTGTTCCTACAGGTGCTCCACAGCGGGATGTGTATGCCTGTGCACTCTTGATCAAAGATTTTTGTCAACTATGGGTGGGTGCCCTGGACACCTTCATGCCCTGATACAAGGCTATAGTGGGAGATGTGGACTCACCACCACTCCAGTTTTCTTAAGCATGGAAGTCCAGCGAGAGACTCCAAAGCAGAGGGGAAGAAGGGTGGGTAGTGGACCCACCCATAGGGGGACATATCTTGAAGAACTCCAGTTACTGTACAATGTGTCCTCGCCTCTTTTGAGTAGTGTCCCTATGGGTGCACCACTTCAGGAGACTCCAGAGCAGTATCCCGATCATGGGGGGAGGGGGCTGCTGAGGAAGCAGATTCAGTACAGATCGTGAAACAGCCTCGCCAAAAGCCACGTCAGCGCTGGAAGTCATCACAAGAGCGTAACACTCAGAAAAATGTGTGTACCAAAAGACCTGGTGGCTGCAATGCGGATGTGTGAAATAGGTGTTTTTTCAACAGGGCTACTGAGGTAGATTGAGCTCTGAGGGAATGAGTAATGACTCTGAGAGGGGGCTGAACCTCTGAGTCTCCATAACAGGTTAAGGAGCATTCTGCCACCTATCTGGATAGTCTTTTAGTTGGAAATCACCTGTCCTTTCTGTAACTAAGATATAAAGCCTGGGTGAAGCCCTCACGGGTCCTAGTATTCCCTAGGCAGAAGGCAAGGGCTCTTACATCCAGTGTGTTGAAGGCTCGACTCTTCTCTTGAAGAGCGAGGCTTGGGATAAAACACCAGGAAGTGAATCTCCAGGTTGATGTGAAATTCTGAGGAAACCTTGGCAAGGAAGGGAGGGTGTGAACATGGTGTCACCTTGTCATGACAGAACACTGTATAGGGAGTCCACCATCAAGGCTCCAAGCTCCCCTATTCTCTTGGCTGAGGTAATGGCTACGAGGAACATGGTCTTAAGGGACTGATGAAGCAGGGAACAGTTTGCCATAGGTTCAAATGGGAGTTTTCGTCAGCACCTTGAGGACTACGCTGTGTTGATATGGAGGATAGCCCCCTGAGGAGTCCATCTTCCTTGAGTGTGAAGCTGAGATTCTGGCAGTGTGTCCCCACTAGGGAGTAGTCTGTAGTGACAGTCCTTGCACACCTTTCAGAGATCTTTCCACCAACGGAGAGAGTAGAGAACCCTCTAAGCTACTGACACCCATTCACATAGACTGTGCTTGCTTGGGGTATGGACGATTATTAGGCAGGCTGAAGATAGAGTGTGATAAGGGTATCACAATGTACAGGCTGCCATATAGCCCAGAAGTCATAGACAAGTCCATGCTGTGGTTTGCAGGCTTTGTTGTATCTTTGAAACAAGACTGGACACTGTGGCAAATCTGTCCTTGCGCAAGTTTGCCTGGCTATGGAGGAGTCTAGAGTAGCCCCGATGAAGTCTCTGCATTGAGTGGGTATGAGGATAGATTTTTTTTCCATGTTGAGGCAGATGTGGATCACCCATAGGGTCGCTACTCAAAGAAGAAAGTTAACTTACTACAGCTGCTGGTGCTTATCTTAGAAATATTTGGGAAAACTGAATTATTGAACTGTCATTCTCACAATAGCAAGTGATGTAAAAAGACAGCAGCAATCTTCATGAAAGAGCTTTGCGCAGGTTGTTTTTCCTAAGATTATACAACAGACTTTTACCATTAAGATCACAATTAACCAAAATGATTAAAAGAATGAAACCTTCAACAAATCTTCTGCAATTACTCAAGGCCCGAGACTGGTGTATAAAGCTGAATTTACAACATAATATATTAGGCCCGATTCTCATCTACACTAGTGTCCCTTTGCACTGTTCTGGCTGTGGGGCTTAGTGGAGAGAGCACTTGACTAGGACTCAGGAGACCTAAGCTCTATTCCTGGCCTGCTAGGTGACCTTGGGCAAATCACTTTCCCTCAGTTTCCTCATCTGTAAAATGGGGATAATGATACTGACCACCTTTGTAAAGCACTTTGAGATCTACCAATAAAAAGAGCTACGTAAGAATTAGGTGGTGGTGGTATTTAAACAGTACCTCCTTTAAAGCTTTAGTACCATTGTTCTGGGCAGGAAAATAATCACTGTTTTCATTAACTTTAGATTTTCCCCCTACAGCTACAGCAGGGGTTCTCAAAGTGTGGGTCGGGACCCCGGTCACGAGGTTATTACATGGGGGGGTCGCGAGCTGTCCGCCTCCACCCCAAACCCTGCTTTGCCTCCAGCATTTATAATGGTGTTAAATATATAAAAAATAATTTTTAATTTATTAGGGGAGTCGCACTCAGAGGCTTGCTATGTGAAAGGGGGCGCCAGTAAAAAAGTTTGAGAACCACTCAGCTACAGGCTTTGTTCTAAGCATCTTTTATCAAGTCAGGAGCTAACTTTGACTTGAGTCAAATTTGCTGTGAAGGGTTGGTATTGCTAAAATAATCATCTTCAGCACGATACTGGAATTGTGCTGATTCATATCACAGAGGAAACAGGTTCAGGGAACAGTGTGTTCCCCTCACTATATATCCAGCCCTACACTAGTGAAGCCAGTTGATGTTTTGTGATTGGCTTCTATGGGATCAGGAGCAGGATATGAGTCCCACTTGGGGAAGTGATATTAGCAGTCAGAAGACTTGCTAAAGTTGCTCCTTCTTTCCTGTTTCTTCTTAGGGGAGGGGTTTACAGAAGAGTCCCTGTTGAAGCTCACCAAATTCTGTAGATATTTTAAAATAAAGAAAACCCTGATGAACAAGGAAATAATCCAAAACTGTTCTCTGCAAAGCAAAGTCTCCTTTATAGTGCTCTGTATTTAGTGTTAACAAGGAAAAACGGCGCACACCCAACTGACTCAACTTGGATGGTGCCTGAAATGGAACTTCTTCCCATTCCACATGACATTCCCTAGCACTCTGATACAATGGTTCTAGGCAGCAGAAGTCATCCCAAGTCCAAAGATGTGAGGCGGCTTCTTGGTCATGGGAGAGGCCAATATAGGTAGCAACATAGAAAATGGTCTCCCTGGACTAGAGGAAATGTTGAGGTTGGGCACTAATACTGCCGAAGGGAGGTGGGGCATGAGGGCGACACAGGAGACTGTCGTGGATAAGCAGACAAAGGCTTGGGATTGACTGGGTGGCGAGAGCGAGGCCCAGGCCTGAAGAAACAAATTTCTTATTTACCTTTCACTATGTCAAGTTTCACTTCTGTAAGCCTCAGACTCTCTCGTGGGCTAATGGGGTGTTCTGTAGTGCCCTTCTAGTTCATGTCCTGTCCAGGACACTGTTGTGTACTGGACTGCATCATAATACCCAACAGCCTTTCATGCTAGAACCTCACATTTATGCAATCGCCTGTACTGCTGGTCTCCCTCTCTCTAATGTGGGAAGGGCCGTTCAGGGGAAGCAAAAGTGGTTTTTGACAGAGCAAACTGAGAATCTCAAATATTTTTCCACCCTACAAGGCAAAAAGTAAAACACTAGGTTTCTCCTTTGATATGAAAATTGGGCAAGGCTGTTATATTGTCTTCAAATGAGCTGCCCATTACAAACACACTATACCCTGCGTTCTTCTATTTGCTCACATCATTCCGATCTAGAATGTTTGAAGAATATGTCACTTTCACGGTAATGCAGTCCTGTAGGAAGCGCCTTCTCCCTCCCAGCTCTAACTGCATTCTAAAGGCTTTATCACAACACACTCCACAGTAACACAGAGCAAAGGAGAGAATTACCCATTAATTTACATAGAGATTTAGCTACTTCAGCTGAGTTGAAGATCCTCTTGCACTATAAAATGAATAGAATAAAAAAAGCAAAACCAGTTTACCTTTCTGAAAAGCACAGCATGTCCCAGGATTACAGTCATGTTGATTTTCACAAATTGTGCCATTCTCGCCTTTTGAAGCAGCTTCCACACATTCACCCCAGACGCAAAGCTGGTCTCCACAGCATTCAACATCTCGGGAGCAAGGCTTAGAAGAACGGGGGGGGGAGGAGAAAATCACTGCAACAAAATTCTCTTTTTAGCACCAGCATTGAACTCAGCACTAAAGCACAGCAACCACTGGTAAGGATAAGCACAGATTTAGGGCCCAGATCCTGTAAGCAGCTCTCTGTGTGTTTTCAACTTTAAGCATGTGACTAATCCCACTGGTTAAAACAGGACTATTCATGTGCTTAACCTTAACTGCAAAGGGGAAACTAGATCCCGGAGAGATCTGAATCACTTGAAAGCAGTGCTGCACCCTCTAGCTGATAATCAAGAGGCTTAAAAGAAAGGGCCAACTCCCCCTCAAAGGAGGGAAGAGGGAAGCAAAGTCCCCGGAGAAAGATAGTTCCTAGGACAACAGCTTAGCAAATGTACCAGTGGTACATAGCTGGGAAGACAACCCTATATGCACCGTGTATCATTTTTAAAAAAATATATATATAATTTGATTAGCTATCTCACAGATTCCTGGTAACCTCCGGGTTCAGAATTGTGACAACAGGGTTCTCTCTCTGTGTACAGCCCACCCCAATATGCATGCATATTGCATGCCTCCCAAAGACAGGGGTTTCCCCTCCTGGGAGTGAGACTTGTGGGGGACTACACTCAGGGCCTGTACGCCTGCACATTATTAAGCAAGGGTTATTTGCAAAATTTGGATAGGAATCCAGGACTGGATCTCAAGCCACCTTGCAGTGTGAGGCTATTTAGAGCTGGGGTGTGTCTAGGGCCCATTTTTAATATATAATAGGCTACAAATATTCTACTAAACACTATGCAAAACGTGGACATTTCATGTTTATGTAAAATCTCCTGAACACTCAGTTCTTGTTTTGGGTTTATCTAAATCACAGTAGTACAATGATGACACAAAAACAATAAAAGCCCACTAAAATACTGTCAGGCAGGTCTTTTCACTGGCACTTGGGCTCTGAGCCTGCAAAGACTTACACACGTGCTTAACGTTAAGTATGTGAGTATAGTAGAACTCCTATTTTATGAACTAATTAGGGATTGAGAATTTCATAGGTTGAACATCTCAAAACTAGGTAGTGTGTGTAAATTACAGTACAGTGAACTGCATGGTTTTCTTCTTGTTCTTTAAACCACTGTAAAGCAATTTCCCATGTGTTGAAGGCATCGGCACATGAAATGAATGTCGACTTGTTCTTTGACATCACTTTCGTTATGCTATTCCTTCCTAATTGGAAAAAATGGTGGTTCGTAAGATTGGTTTTCTAAAATGAAGGTTCACCAGGAGTCCCACTGAAGTCAATAGGACTATTCATGTGTTTCAAGCTAAATGTTTGTGTACGTTTTTGCAGAATAATGGCCTCACACAGCAGTTTTTAGAATATAATATCCTGTGGGTAACAAGAACTTGCAGCAGGACTTGCTTATTTGTTCCTTTTAGGCTCTATGGACTATATAGTTTTTGAACAAATATTTAGTTTCACTCCAGGCTAGCAAAGGAGTATGAATGAAAAATACATCTGGATATGGAGATAAAAACATTAATGAAAAGACTTTGTTTGACTGTTAGCAGGACTCTAAGCACAAGGAGCACTACCTCCTAGCATTGACAGCCCTGTGAGAAGATAACCTACTATTGCTACCAGCTGAGGGAGTTAATCCTTTAGCTGAAATGGCAGAGGTTTGCTCTTAAGTTCCCAGATTCAAACACTTAATGGCCCATGCGGGAGGGAGTTACACAAACACAAATGGAGCATGTTCATGTAGGTGTATGGACGCAATGTGCAACTTGTCATTTTTATCATATTAGGCAGCAAGTCACTAATTCTTTTCTATAAGTGTCTGATTGAACTCTAGCTGAAGTCAACAGGAGTTGGATTGAGTCCTAAAGCACCAGTGAATACCTTATAACACATACAAGAATATGCAGAGCAAGAAAAAGCATTCTGTATATGCATATTCAGTGTTTGCTGCTGTGAAACCCCCCCGCCCCTACAGAACTTAACCAATAGAGATATATCACTTTTGGTCAACGGCCATTAACGATGGTCCTTTATGTGGTGAGACAGTTTTTGAAGACCATACAAGAATTCGGTACTTACTGAATGTTGGGTTTTACAGAGCTGACATAGGTATTCGAAACTGGAGAACTGGCAATATTTCCCTCTCTCACAATCCTCATCAATTATGCACTCCTAGAGAAAGGAATTGGAAACCGCTTGATTAAATAATTGGACTTGCTACTGCTGTTTAACAGACATCAGCACTTTTTTGTAAAATACTAGAAGGTCTTCGAAAACCTAGAAATGCTTCTCTCTCTCTTATACAAATTTGCAGTGGCTAACTGGAAACCATCCCCCACTCCAGATGGCTAGCATGCTGTAACAGGAGAACACTCTGTTACCCTGGCATATTTATATATTGTTGAAAACTATGCAAAAGAGCAGCTTTCAGACAGGCTCAACTAGCTCTTCTCCCTCAAAGTATGCTGCAGGGGACCCTCAGCTCCTTGTAAGAGGATTAATATCACTGAACCTAGTAACATTAATTCATTTCTTGTTCTGCTCTTCTGGGCATTCCAGGTAAAGAAAACTGAAGGCATTTCCCTCAATGCGAGGGAACAGACTCAGGGCCCAATTGTGACTGGAGGTGGAGACAGATGGAAGTAAGACCACATCACAGCAGCAGCCCTAGGAGCAATGTTTGAGGACTGTGTGTGGGAGACAGTGCTGTAGCAACTCCCTAGCCCTGTGAAAGGATGCAGCACTCACTCAAATCCAGGCCAGCCACCAGCTCCACACCGCCTCCCCATGGCCCCATTTGGTAGGTTAATGCTGCTGGTTTCTAATCCCCCATAGAACTGTACCTGGCCCCTGCAGGCATGCGAGGGTGGGGCTTGAAGGGAGAAAGAAGGCTCTTTTTGCCTTCTTCCCCCCCTTATGCAGGGCCAGGCACCCTCTCTTGAATATGCTGTCGCACAACTGTGACCTCAGCCAAACTCTCCTGCATTATGTTAGTGCTTCTATCAAAAAAGCATTTATACGCTGTCAAAGTACAGTGCGTTCTTTACAGTACTGGCAATCTTAAAAATGATGGAAACACTTAGCATCACTAAACTAAGCTTGTATCATGAAAGAATGGCAGTCTTGTTCCTTATTAATAACAGCATGTTTGTCTTCCTTTCCTTGTTGCTTCACAGGCATCCCATGATCCCAAGTTCTGTAGTTTCACTCCGAAACTAATCAGAACCACAAAATTACACAGTAATGTGCCCCTAATCCTAATAATCATTCTTTTAACACAGTCTAAATACTGTAATGCAAAATGGCTACATTCCATATATACTACAAGTATCTAGAGCCATATTCTCAGCTGGAGTACAAGCTCCACCGATATCAGACGCACACCAATTTATATCAGCTGAAGTTTTAGACCAGAGGTTCTCAAACTGTGGTCCATGGACCACCAGTGGTCCGCGAGCTCCATTCAGATGGTCTGCGGATAGTTCCCTCTAAGGTGCGCGCCTGGGCAGCTGCACACAAGAGAATGAAAAGCCACCCGCGGCTCCACTAATTAGGTGCCTGGACCCTGGAGAAGATGCACATGTAAGGTGAGGTGGTGGCCTTGGGGGAATAGAGGGTAGTTGGGAGGGGGAAGTGGGGTGAGAAGAGGGGGTGGAGGAAATTTGGGATGTGCAGGGCTGCAGCAGCCAGAGAAAGAGGCGACTGTCCCCAGCTCCAGGGCTGCGGCTGCCAGGGAGAGACCCCCTCCTCCTTCCCAGCCCCAGCTCTGTGGCTGCTGTGGCGGGGGAGAGACCCCCCCCCTCCTTCCCAGCCCTAGCTCGGGGGCTGCCACGGCGGGGGAGAGGGGGTACATCCTTTGCATTAGAAAGGTAAGACTACTGATATTAAAATATGAGTTGTGTGCTTTTATTTGTAGAACAAAAAAAATTATTTTTTTTATGTAGCATTTTTATCCAAAGTGCTTTACAATAGTTGGCTAACAGTACAAACAACATTTTGAAAGATCATTAAGTGGTCCACCGAGACTCTCAGTAATTTTCAAGTGGTCCGCGCAAAAAAAAGTTTGAGAACCACTGTTACCGTTCAAAGTAATGCACCACATTAAATGCTTTAGAAATGCATATAATAAAATATTTGGTTTTCCATGACATCGGAATGTTTGACTTCACTATATTAATAGCTGGGTTTAATAAAAAGAACTAGTTCAGGACTGGTAACTATTTCAGGAGGACTCAAGCTTAATTCATAAAAAGGGCCACATATTCAGCAAAGTACTCAAGCATGTGATTAAATGTATGCAGATAAGCAGTACCCCTGAGGTCAGCAGGACTAGTCACATGCTTAAGGTTAGGCAGATGCCTACGACCATTACTGCCTCAGACTGTACCTCCTTGCCACAAGTTACAAAAGAACTAGCAGGGAAGGATGATTCTTTGCTCATTCAGCCTAGAAAGAGGAAAAACAGCTGGTCAGAAATCCACACCACCTCCCATGGAAAATTCTGACAAACAACTCTGGACTTCAAAATCTCCAGTCCAGCTTGGTCTAAGGAGAGACAGGGGAGGAATGGGGGGAATAATACACTCGGTAAGTTAGGGTGACCAGACAGCAAATGTGAAAAATCAGGATGGGGGTGGGAGGTAATAGGAGCCTATATAAGAAAAAGACCCCAAAATCGGGACTGTCCCCTATAACATCGGGATATCTGGTCACCCTACAGTAAGTGCATGTGCCTGTGTTTTCCAGGAGTGTCTGGCTCATGTGGTGGAGGAGAGTCTTGTACTTAATTACAACTGACCAAGTTTTATCTTTCAAATCAAATGGTAAATCTTGTTTTATAAAACTAGCTTCCTCCAGGCTGGCAGCAACATGGACAACTGAAGATTAAAATATAGCACAACTACTCTATGACAATCTCTCCTATATCATTTGGTACTTAAACACTAATAGCAAGTGTCTCATTTGTTATTTATCAGTGTCAAAGCAGAGATCTGTCCAGAGACCCCTATGTTCTCCCAGGAGATTGATTGTTACTGGGTGAAGTTGAATCTGGAGTAGGCAGGCTGTCAGATACAGCTTTCATTCTTAGCTTCTACTGAATGTTTATTCTGAATTAGCTCAGATGCTTTTTCCCCACAGTCTCCCTGTTGCACCCCTCTCACAAACAGGGTGATGCACTGAAATTGTGGCATAATCTTTGGGTGCATATGAGTTCTAACACTAATCCAATTAGTGCAGCAAGATGCCGTCATCCAGATCAACCATAATTATTTGGGAGAGTGATTGCACTGTGAAATAACCATGGCTAACTAAGCATTATGGTCACAGGCTCCACTGCATTCCCGGTTGCAGCCGCCACACTGCAGTGTATCAAATGGGCTGAGTTGCATGGCAAGTAATGTTGCCCATTCAAATATCCATCTCCGCAATATGAGATGGCTTTTAAACAGTTTTAAACTCCAATATCCACAGGATACAGACCAGGAGCAAAATACAGCCCTGGGCACAACTGCTTTTAAAGTCAATGATGTAACAACAGGGTAGAATTTAGCCCAGGAGTTGTAGTTAACTGGAAGTCTTTTTAGTTTCCTCAACAAAAAAAAAGTATTATCAAATCTGGACTGCTATGCATAACCACGATGCCTTTACAGCTTCATTTTTCCATTATGTCAGTTGTCCTCTGAAAGCTGTCCTCTTTTCTTTTTTTTTTAAACTGTGCCTCCACATAATGGGGAGGGTTGAAATCAAAACATTATGGATTGATTGAGGTTTTGTAGCTTCCCCAGTTAGCAGCAGCTTCTCCTCCTCACCAGCTGCACAGCTTTGTGCTCTCCGGCCAGTTTTCTACCCTTGGTTTTGTCTGCAGCTTCCACAAGTGAGCTTGTGGCTAAGCCACAGAATAAAATATCCTTTCATCCTTTCAGCCCTTATGTTCTCGGGCAGATAATCATGTCTTGTGCAGTCAATCTGTCCAGTCATCTCCCAGAGAGTGGAAACCTTGTCAGAGTTGTTTTAAGCTTATGGAATAACTTTATTCAGCTTTGCAGCAGCTTCTTGCTACATTTAAAATCACAACTCTCCACCTATCTTACTATCTCCGTTGCTTTAACGTAATGACCCCACTGACATTTTTTCATTCTTGCTGTCATCCATTAGGTTTTTTTTTAATTTCCACTCATTATGGGAATTTCCCTTCCACTCATGACAAAAAAAAACCTGTCTTCTTCTACCCTCTTAATCTGTGTATTTTTCCTACTACTCTCGCTTATCTTCTGTTCATGAAGGAGAATTATTCTGGTTTCTGAACACAGCACTTTCTTTTCATTGCCACCATCATCAGTTCTTCTGTTTCCCGCTGGCCTGCATCTGCACCCACTGAAGCCTCTCTATGGGGTGGAAACAAGTCTAGCAGCTTCCCCCTCATGAGGAGACGCTTCTCTTCCAACCATTTTTGTGGGTGCTACAGCATGACAATGCAGCAACTGAGCACATGGCCAGCGACATGGTCTGCAGGTAGCCATCCTCACATAGAGAGGTTTATAAGGGGAGAAGGGAACTCTCACAAGGACTGGAATCTTGTGACTGCCCCGTGAACCAAGTACAGTTCTCAAGTCAAGGTTTTCTCATTTCATTCATTCTTACTATGAATTCATTGCTGGCGCCGTACTCCACACCACCACTCTTCCCCCAAGTCTTATAATTGTCCTTAATGCAAAACCCTGCACCACAAATACACACATGTATAAATGTAGAACAGTTTGTTTTCTTAGGGCAACACCACCAACAACTTGGGATACAAAACCCTTCTAAACTCCAGCACAAGCAGCTGTTTTCACACATGGGGTTGGATTCTAAAAAAGAATCCACTTTCTTTCTGGAAACTTGCTCAGCTAATGTTTCAGGGAAATTTTTGTTTTTATCCTGGAATCCATGGGGGTGGAAATTGCCTCCAGAACAGCTTCTTTGCAGCTGAGGTTTGCTGGGTATTTAAAACTGCGTGTCTTTTTGAAGCCCATCATTACTACTATTTAAAAAAATAGATATACACTAATCTCAATAGTATGATTTTACAGCTACCCAAGGAAAAAAGGCAGAGTGAAGAGCAGAGTGCAGATATATTGCTGCACTAATGGGGCCTGTAATCTTGCAAGTTGCGCAACACCCTCATATGCCCTCTGAAGCCAGTGCCATTGGGCGTGGAAGGCACTGAGCACTTCCCCTGAGGGCTCTAGTGCACAAAGTTATACCCTGTGTAGAGTCTACTGCAATGCCAAGAAACAACTAAAATCTATGAAAATTAGTGAGTTAGGACCTGGCCCAAAGCCCATTGAAAACAATGGCACTCTTTCCACTGACTTCACTGTGGTTTGGATTTCAGGCCCTTAAGATGGAGATGCTGCCTGGAATGCCAATTCTCCTGAGTAGCAGATTTAAAGAAAGCTACTGATTTGTTGGCCTAACATTTTATATTTAAATTCAGAGATTAACCATTTTTATTATTCCTCGTGAGAGTGAGATCTGTAACATGCATGACAGAGAAACAAACGGAACAGTCACTCTCTTATGGATGGGACTCTGTAGGGAATGAAAATTTAAGAGGGGTGTGATAGGTTTGATAATGTTTTACTTCTGCTTCTCTTCCAATTTTTTCTTCAAATATAACAATACAGTCTTTACATTACACCCAATAATCATATCTTTTTATAGAAGGTTCCCAAAGATGTTTTACAAACTGGACATACACCCTGGCATACTAAGGGGTAGCCATTTCTGGGTTGGAACACAACACTGTTCTGTGCCAACAACATTACACAACAAGTTTGAGAGGGAGAATTAAAGAGAATTTCTCTAATTGGAACTACAAAGGAGAACTGTATGCCACTACAGCTAATCTGTTCTCTTATGGAAATACATTTTAACTTGAATTCTTCATATTGTTTTTGGTATCTCACCATGTAAGTGCTTTTAACATACTCTTACATTAGTGATATGTTATAGTGTTGTGATGCCATGCTTATCTTTGCTTCGCATATTTTCTTTTAAATTATCTGTATCTTAAAAAACAAGCAAACAAACCAATCTACTTGTCCTCACTGGAAAATATTTTACACGGCTTTGGCTATTATCGGCTGCTCTAGCCAGTAATCCCAGGGAAGAAAAATTTAGCAACTTTAGACCATCAATGTCAAAAAAACCACAGAGAGTGGTAAAATGTTCTTTTTGAGAACTAGTTCCTAAAAGATGAACTCTTAGTATAACTAAATTGTTGCTACTCAAATAAATCTTCAGCAAGTATTCATGAGCTTGGGACAGACATTGGTAAAGGGTTTTCTTTGACTTGTTAAGCAAAGCTCCTTGGCTCAGAAGACAAGGATGCAAACAGAAAAGGAGAGGGGTTGATGACAAGATTTCCCTCAGACTAACATTTATTGGAATGTTTTGACCCAGGGACCCCTTGGTGCCAATGGGAGAGGGCATGGGGGGGGGGGTGCACACAGGTTTTACAGGGATCCCCTGGGTTGGATAGATGCATAATAGTTCACCCAAGGGTGGCATAGGAGATCTCTACCGAGAGCTAATAGCCCACTGTCATCATAATAATTGTGCCATGTGTGTATGGATAATATTTAAGGAGTCATGTATCTATATGAAAAATTATGTTCTTACGGTCTGGAAGTTAAGGCAGGTCACCAGGAGGTGATGTACCTCGGACATATTCCTTTCAGGCAGGAGGTAACAGACGTTCATCTCCCTGTCTGGCCACATGTGCAGTGTATGTCTCAAAATAGATGCCTATCTGCATACAAAGCCAGGGGCCAGTTGAAAGATTGCAAAATCTAAAGGGAAAAAAAAAATCTATGGGAAGAAACAAAACAGCATGGGGTGTACTGTTTATGAATGGAGACAAAAGATGAGACTAGTAGATGTTGGGCAACACAGGGGATCCTTCACCAAGGAGGCAAACTAAGAGCATGTCTGTCTTATGAAATTACGGTCACAGCCAGCCTGGCTGTAAAATGCTCCAAGGACTTGGGGCAAGTAACATTCTACAAGGCATAAGAGTATCTTGTTAATTAAGTCTAGGCACTAAAATGTGTGTTATGATTTTGCTTTTATATGTAACTATTTGTTTCCAATACTTCTATTTGCTACTCCTCGAATGTCTGTGCTTTGTTAAATAACCTTATACTTGATTTCACAATACCCATATCTAAGTGCTGTGTGTTAAGCAGAGCCGTGATCTGATGTGTAACTGGTATGCTGGGGGGGTACTGCTTCTTTAGAAGCAGCAAATCTGTGACTACTGCAAGTGGAGCAGCGACTGGAGACTCCAGGGAGCTGCTCAGAGGGCTTGACAGTTGGGAGGTGCTTCTAGAGCAACAGTGGGGCCTGCAAGGCCTAGTGGGGAGTGCTTGTGTGGCCCATGCCCAGTGGAGCTGGGGAGTCTCAGATTAAGGGCGGGTGGCAGTGGGGTGCCTCAAAGATCTGGGTACCAAGAAAATGTGAAAAATGTGGCAGCCTGGAACAGAAAATCCTCCAGTATGGGAGGCCATCAAAACATGCAGCTGTGATGGAGTGAAGCCTAGGACCTGTTCTTGCTCCCCAGGAAGTCTGTAAGTGCGTTGCTACTGAGATGACTAGGAGCACAATCGGGACCCAAGTCTGAGTTTCTTTTTTTCCCTATTTAAAAGAAATACCACGGGTTACAGGATCAATTCAACTGTGCATCTTTTGAAACTCTCAACAGCCGCCACGGGACAGTGATGTATTTTGTTTAATATTAGGATTGGCTATCCAGGCATAGATCACTTCAGATGAGCTGGATGAAGCTTTTAATAATGTTTTGTCATGGTGATCACTCCTGGTTTTCCATTAATTTAGGACCGAAGAGTCATACAATAGGGGATGGAATCCTGTCTCTACTGAAGTTAATGAGACTTTTGCTGGGACATATACACCCCTGTTCTACGTATGAAAAAAATCAGTGCAAATAATAGAAAATGTAGCACTGGTTCCTTGCAGCCACAGCACTGGAAATGTCCAGTGTCTACTACAGCTTCTAAAAGGTCTAAAAATGCCACTGCACACTTAAGAGTCCTGATATGAAGGAAATTACTTTTCAAAATTTGTGAACTGTGACTAAAACCTAGTGACAGTTTATGGATCCCTTCCAACCACTTCCAGGACACACTAAACTAAAGTATGTTTGTGGCAAGCTGCTAATCAGGCCAGCCACGGCTGATATGCCCAAGCCAAACTACTTGTTAGTTCATATTCAATTGCAGTTTACTAGCAACAAACCCTTTAAAGTGTTCATATTCATTTTTTTATTCATACCAATATTTACATTTCATTTTTTAAAATCAACGTAAACCACTGCACACAGAGCTGGGTTTAAATGCTTTTCTATTACTGCTGCAGCTGGTAAAAGCTGCTGAGTAGTGAGGAAAAAGCCATAAAAACTGTTTTATATACTACGTGTACATTAATACTATAATTAGAAAAGTGACAGAATTACACTGGGAGGAATGTTGTTTTAAAGGGAAATTACTACCATACCTTGCACTGTAGTAATTTTCCAGTTGCTGAGCTCTTGGTTGTCTAGACAGTAACTTTTCTTTTTCTGTGAGTACATAATGTGTTCATCTTTAATGAGGAGATATAAATTAATCTGGCTGCAAGAAACTCAAAGCCCTTGTAATAGTTTCCAGCAGGGCAAAGCTTGTCGGCACTTCCCTGCCAAGCACATACCACTATCATAAAAGCAAGGGCCTGGAAATGGGCTAGTGTGAAAGTCATACATATTATCTTTGAGACCTGACATTGCTAAATGTGCTGCGAACTGTGGCATAGTCATAAACTGGTGCTGTACAGACACATTTGCAGCTGTTTTACAACATGGCGATAGGATTTCGAGCTCTGAAATCAGCCTCACTTAAAGGAAATAAATGAGAGAATGTATGTTACTCTTTGGGGTTGTTTTGCCTCTGACGTTTTGGTACCACTCTTATTTCCTTGTAACAGAACTTAAATTTTCACTGGGGAAACATTATGTTTGCTAGCACTTTCTGTGTATAAACCACTCTGAATGTGAATCAATATAATGGCTACCCCTGTGTCTACTGAGAGACAGTAAAACAATAGCACCTAGTGTGCATAAGAGTGAGCGTGTTTGAACGTGTAACACCTAGTAT
The DNA here is from genome assembly GCA_003942145.1 of Platysternon megacephalum. Lineage (NCBI taxonomy): Eukaryota > Metazoa > Chordata > Testudines > Platysternidae > Platysternon > Platysternon megacephalum. The sequence continues at coordinate 155,654 of QXTE01000195.1, read as the reverse complement.
ACAATACCAGCAACCTCAAGTGTTCAAAACCCATGAGTAAGACCCTCAAGGTATGAAATTGGTTTAAAACTCATGATTTTAAAAAAAGTTTGCACTTTTGGGTTATTTTTATTTGCCTTCTGGTTTGAGATTTTTAAAGTACATTCAGGTCACGGTTCCAAAAGTTTCTTCAGAACCCCAAGAACTACAACCACTTAAAATAAATAAATCTGAGATTCGCATGCAACCAAAAGGACTCCATGAGCTAAAACTAAGGGTGGGGGGGGGGAAAACCCACATATTCTGAGCTTGGCCACAATAAATCTTCTATGTGTGCTCCTGCTGTTGGTATAAATAGACCATTTGGAACATAATTTTGAAATTAAGTATTTAATTTCTTTGGGATATTCACCATAACTCTTAGGAAGAGGGAAGAGCAAAGATGTATAGAGTAGGTCAAGTCATGCCACTAAAAGAGGAGGACATGGTGTGGAGTCCTCCCCAATTTTATCTTTTTTGTATGGCATCAATGATTCTCATGAAAGGAGCTCAATGGAGAAGATGGAATGGACGGTAGCTCCACCCAGATCTCTAGGAAAGTGCCTTTGATATCCTGAAATTCTGCCTCACTGCTGGTCATCCTTTCCCATCTGTCAGAGCTGGTTTCTCAAGCCCAGAAACAGCACTCCATAGAGTTACGCTGCTCCAGGCAAATTTTATCTACAATAAGTAGTTCAATTTTAGCCTCCTCCTGCTTTACTGAAATGGCTCAGCAGTGTGGCAGCTGGCTCCCCAAGTCAACTGGAGGCGTGATTCCAGGTACAATAGTGCCTGGACTGTGGTGCACTGCTGCGTTCACTCCCTACCAACTGGCAGCAGTCAGTTAGTGCTGACTTTCAGAAGACAGCTGCATCATGGAAATTCACTGCTGTGACACCCAAGTCCCAGGTTTCCAGTAGCTATCCCACAATGTACTCCGAAAAATCCCAGAATGCACAGAGCACAGCAGTAGGACAAAGCACCATGGGATACCTGCCAGAATGCTTTCTGAAAAGAATTAGTGCCATGTGTATGCATTGATTCAAGGGAAGTAGGCAAAAGCTGGCTGTGTGGATACAATTATTTCAGAATAGTTATTCCCCAATCGTTAGTGCACACAAACCTAATTTGCAAAAAAACCCAAACCACCATTGTGTAGACAAGGTCCAAGAAGAAGGGTAACTCTTGCTGAAAGAACAGGCAGAAGGCGTGTCTCTACTGAGGAAGATCCCTGAATGACAATGAAACAGAAGGTGAGCAAAAAGGAAAGATAAAAAGGGGAATCAAGAGGGAAACTGTACTGTAAGCAAGTAGCTGGTCACAGAGAATGTATTTTGATGTGAGTTGTGGCAGGATCTTCCATTCCTCTGCCATTAAGTGCATAGATTCAAGGGGCGCAAGTCTAACTTATTCCCACACCAAACAAAGCAAACAAAAAAGACAAACTGGCGTGAGGCTTTATTACTCTTATGCTATTCTGAATCAGACCTATTTTGTGCATGCTGTGCTGTTGGAGAGAATGTTGACTCCATCTAAAAAGTTATGGTCTACACTGGAGCATTGTGAGTGGATGGTGTGAGTGTGTGTCTGAAGCTGTTGATTTCAGTAGTGTCTTAATGATGTGATGGAAATGATGTGGGGAAAAGTGAGACTGCAGTTTCCATGGCCTCATAGCTCACTACTGCCCAAAACAAGCAAGCAGATGTAAACAGTGTTGAAACCTGCAGCTGCTTGAGCCTGTCAAAAGTGAAAGCTGGCATGGTAAAATGAAGCACGGTGCCTTTTGCTGAGAGCTAGGGCAGTCCTTATCGTGCTTTGGCTGGAAACCTAGCAACCAAAGGTCAAAGACCATAGCTCATTATCACATATTTTCTTTCCTTGAATAATAGCCTTCAGATGTCATGGAAAATGGATGTAGCAGCAACAAGGATACTGCCACATACATACATACATACATACATAAAGAGAGAGAGAGGGAGAGAGAGATTTGCCAAGAGTGTAAGGCAGTGTAAATTTGAGCCAGTGTAAATCTGAAATAACTTTATTTAAATAAAGTTACAGTATACTTTATGCCAATGTAAACAAGAGCAGAATTCAGAGACGTAGTTAACAGAAAGTGACAATGCTTTCATGTTTTTTCTTTAGATAGATATTGTCCTTTTAGTGTAATGTAAATCTTCCACCATGTAGTTGGAAACCCAGACACAATTGCATTGTACTAGTGGAAAAAGATTAAACTTTCAGAATTTAAGCATATGATAACTGTGGTTGGAATTTACAGGATTCTGATGAATTGAGAAATTAACAGCTCCCAGCTTGTTTGCCATTTTTCCCCCCTGGGAGGAGGCATTGTATAAACATCCCGTTCAGCTACTTCCCTGATTGTAATTTGTTTGCTTAACCACCTGTGCAAACAAGCACTAGTAAGGAGTACTGTATACTAGGATGCATTTTGTACCTTTGTCCTGTTTGTCCAATCGTCTCACCCAGTGCAAGTAGTCAAACACTTTGCACCCTTCTAAAAACCCCTTAGAGTATGTCTACACTGCAGCTGGGTAGACAGACCTGTGCTAGCAGCTCTCAAGCTAGCATGCTAAAAATAGCAATACAGATGTTGCAGCTCTGGCTGCAGCTTGGGCTCTCAAGCCACCCTAACCCCAGAGACTTGAGACCCTGAGCCCCGCTGGCAGTAGTCTGCCTACCCGGGCTGGGAGGCTCGCTCCCAGCTGCAGCATAGGCCTGCCTTTACAGATCATCTCTGAGCTCTAGGAAGCATAGAAAATTGTGGTATACTGTTTCTCAGAATGCAGCCAGAAAGTATTACTCTCCTTTTAACTGAAAAGCTTAGTTTGGAACAGAAGTTTTCTTCCTTTCTTAAACCTCAGTACACTGCATCATGGGCTGAATTTACCCCAAGTGAAATTAAAAATACAAGGTTTCCTTCATATTAGCTCAGCTGCACAAATAATCAATGCACTCAAGGTAGTACAACCACTGGGTGTGCTAGTAACACTGTTATTAGCTACATAGTAGTGTTAGTGACAAATCCTGTGGCTTCTTAGAGCAGTGATTTTCAAACTTGTTTTCTGGGGACCCAGTCGAAGAAAATTGTTGATGCCCGTGACCCACTAGAGCTGGGGATGAGGGATGTGGGAGGGACTCAGGGCTGGGGCAGAGGGTTGGGGTGCAGGGGTGAGGCCAGGAATGAGAGGTTCAGAGTGTGGGAGGGGGCTTTGGGCTGGGGTTGCAGGCTCTGGGCTGGGCTGAGGGGGTTTGGGGTGCAGGATGGGCTCTGGGTTTGGGGGGGCTCAGGGCTTGGCAGGGGGTTGGGGTGTGGGCAGGGGGTGCAGGCTCTCGGGTGGGGCCAGGGATGAGGGGTTTGCAGTACAGGAAGGGGCTCTGGGTTGGGGGGGGGGCTCAGGGCTGGGGATTGGGGCGTGGGCTTACCTCTGGCAGCTCCCAGTCAGTGGTGCAGTGGGGGGATGCAGAGGCTCTTGCCCGCAGGCACCACCCCCCGCTCCCACTGGCTGGGAACCAGCCAATTGAGTGCAGAGCCAGTGCTCACGGCAGGGACAGCGCACGGAGCCCCATGGCCCCCCCGCCTAGAAGCCGAACCCGCTGCTGGCCACTTCCGGGGCACAGCGCGGTGTCGGAACAGGTAGGCACTAGCCTGCCTTAGCTGGGCAGCACCACCGAGGGGACTTTTAACGTCTCAGTTGGCAGTGCTGACCAGAGCTGATAGGGTCTCTGGGTGCTGAGCAAGGCGCCCCAATGCCTTACATGCAGTACTGGGTCGCGACCTGAACTTTGAAAAACGCTGTCTTAGAGTAGCATACTGAAACCAAGAGCGAATCAGCAGCGTTATCTCTGCCAAATCAGCATAACTAAATGAAGTACACGATGGGGAAAAGCTTTACAGCAAAGGAGAACACTTCAAATCTATCCTGTGGTTTTGTTTTACAGAGTTGAGTCAACCGGGCTCTAGCAAATGGTTATGTGAGGTTTTAGTCAAAACTCAGTGTAATTATGCAATACATTAATTGGATATGATAAAACAGTAAACGTTTTTAAAATATCATAGGCCACTGAAGTTTTTCTGTATGTGCTCCAATCTCAGGAGGATTTAGCTATGAAATAAAATAAATGGTTCACTTTCTCAGCTGGTGTAAATTGTCATAATGGCATTGACTTCAGTGTAACTACACAGATTCACACCAGCTGAGGATTGGGGTCTGGTAACCTCTCCTTTATTCCAGATATTGTGGACCAGATTCTCTTCTGATTTATGCTGGTATATATGAAGAGTAGCTCCACTGAAATCACCAGAGTTACACTGGTTTTACATCAGTGCAGATAAGTGGAGAATTAGATCCTATGGATCAGATTCACCATTGCTCAGCACCTTGTTTTAATCATTTATGCCTTGTGTTCTGTACCCATTATGCATTGGTGTAAACTACACAAGATGCCGGACAATGGTGAATTGAGCCCATATGTTTACCTTTCTTCCCACCTCAGCTGAGATGTGGCAGAGGTGGGAAGAAAGTTCTGTATTTGCGTGAGAAATGTATGTATTTTAAATGAAACCCGCTTTGTTCTTCCTCTGACTCCAAGTGTTTTCAATATCTTTTGCTAATGAGTGTTTGAAATGTCATGGTGATTGAGACACTGCTAGTTATGGTTAGGAATTCTCCCCTACAGAACACACCAGCTATCAGACTGTGCTTTATGCATTTTAGAAGTAAATAGTAAAACTTGTTTTTCCTAGTTTGCAAGAACTTGGATGAAAGGCAGGCAGGGTGGGAGTTTGCAGAATATTGACTAGAGCAGGGGTAGGCAACTTTTCAGAAGCGGTGTGCCGATCTTCATTTATTCACTTTAATTTAAGGTTTCACGTGCCGGTAATACATTTTAATGTTTTTTAGAAGGTCTCTCTCTATAAGTCTATATTATATAACTAAATTATTGTTGTATGTAAAGTAAACAAGGTTTTCAAAATGTTTAAGAAGCTTCATTTAAAATTAAATTAAAATGCTGATCTTAAGCCGCCAGCCTGCTCCCGGCCTGGGGTTCCGTTCACCTAGGCTGGCAGCGGGCTGAGCGGGGCCTGCAGCCGGGACGCCGGCTGGCAAGGGGCCGGCAGCCGGGACCCCAGACCTGGGGGGCGTTCAGGGGTCAGGGCAGAGGGCTGGGGGCTGGGGGGGTGCAGGGCAGAAGACTGGGTGTGTGGGGGGGGGGGTCAGGGCAGAGGGAGCGTGGGGGTGCAGGGCAGAAGGCTGGGTGTGGGGGGGGGTTCAGGGGTCAGGGCAGAGGGCTGGGGGGGTGTGGAGGTGCAGGGCAGAAGGCTGGGTGTGTGTGGGGGGGTTCAGGGGTCAGGGCTGGGGTGCTCGGCTCGTGGGGGTGCTCCCAGCCACCTGCCCTGAGCGGCTCAGGGCAGGGGGCCGAAAGGGATATGCCCTGTTCCACCCCCTTCCCCAAGGTCCCGTCCCTACCTCTTTTCTGCCTCCTCTATGGAGCAGCGAGCACGCTGCCACTCCTGCCCCTCCCCCTCCCAAGGGCGATCAGCTGATCGGCGAGAGGGAGAGGGGGGCAGGAAAGCACCACGCTGGGGGAAGAAGCGGGGGAGGGGGGAGTTTGGCTGCTGCAGGACCAAGCTTCTGCCTCCTGCCCCCGCAGGGGAGAGCGGTGAGCGGGGGGGGAGGGGTTGAGTGGGGCTGGGACCACGGCAGGCAGCGGCGTGCCACTCAAAATCGGCTTGCGTGCCATGTTTGGCACGCGTGCCGTAGGTTGCCAACCCCTGGACTAGAGTAATAAGTAATAACTTGTAGAGCCTACACTGTGAATCTGCACCAGTAGAGCACTCCTCTAGTTTACCCACCAAAAGCAAGATAGTTTCATGGCATGGAAATGGAATAATCCCCCCTTTATGGAATGCCAGACTCCTCTCCCCCCCCCCCCCCCTTGACAAAGCAGAACCTCACCAGTTTTTCTGTGTCCAGGCTCTTCCACAGCCATCAACCGGGAAAATGATTTGCCCTCTTTGTTATTTGTCTTGGACTCTGTACAGTTATAACTATGTGTTTGTTACTTACCATTTCACTATCTTATTGCCTTATCTGTTTTACTGGTGGTGTTTTAAATGCTGGGTTTGGAAGGGCATTGTGTGTAGACTGGATATTTGGGTGAAATTAAATTTTTCTTCTGCTGTATGGCTTGTTTGGGAAACCTGAATAAACGTTTAACTCTAACCATGATACTATTGACATCCTTGTGCCCCATGCTCCCAGAGAGAGAGAGAGAGAGAGATAGGTCAAGTAATCCACTTTACCTCGTGCTGTGATCCTGACAAATCTCACAAGCAAAAACAGTACTGGACTGGCCCAGTATTTGGATGGGAGCCTGCAAAGGATCATGTGCAGAAGGAAAAGGTACTGGCGACTCAGGATAGCATAAGCAATGCCCATGTACAGTTTTAGAGGTACTATATTTCAGGAAATGTTAAAAAAAATAATGCAGTCCTATTGACTACTTGTGGTAATTAGAGCGCATAGTACTTATTGTAAGATTAAGGTACATTTTATAACCCCGGGGTACTGGCTAAAGTTAATCTCTGGTAGTTACTTTCTGCCCCCACAAATATTCCCTACACTTTCAATAGGGTGAAGGAGTCTTCATTTCCTAAAATGGTGTAACAGAATGCACTAACCGTGTAAACTGCTACTGTATTTCACCCCAAAGATGGCTGTAGCTCAGAAGTGACTGAATTTCTAGAAACAGTTTTTGTAAAGTGCTTTGGTATCAGTTAGCCTGGAAGATATTCTGTAAATCGGTGGTGGGCAACCTGCGGCCCGTCAGGGTAATCCGCAGGGCAGTTTGTTTATATTGACCGTCTGCAGGTTTAGATCTTCTGTGGCTTAGGTTTCTATAATGGTATTAAGCACAAAAATTCTTCCTTGAAAATTTCACCAATCTGGTTTAGATATGGTTTAGATCTGCAGAAAGTAAACTTGCTTTTTAAAGGGGGGAGTTCCCTCCACAACAGAAAGGGAAGAGCTTTGCTTCACTTTTGGCAGTAATACACCCTTCATTAAATACATTTCACTGCATCATTCACTAGATTGTCCTGTACGGTAAATTGTCTGGGGACTTCAAAACAAACAAAACAATGGGTATTATGATGAAATTAGTGAGCTACATACGCTACAGCTACATACGCTCAACTTTTAGCTTCTTCTTTTAAAGCTCTTTTACAAGACATTTCAGTCAAATACAGTGACCTGTTGCAGCACAATGTTCGCTGATTAAGTAGGGGGTGGAGGCTAGAGAGGTTTTGTGCACTTCGAAAAGAAATAATAGAATCTCTCTCAAAGCACAAGACCAACAGGCTTGCGATTTCCTGAAATTTATGATGACCCCTCTATGTCAGATAGCTTTTCTGTGCGATATTACTGGTCATTTGAATTCCCTCAACTTGCAGCTCCAACGCCACTCAAACAGCGTGTGCCCTTCAGAGGAATCTTCAAATCTTTCAGCTAGACTTAACAGGAAAGATGTCGCACTTTCCCACATTTTGGGTTGTTGCTACAGATGAAACTTCAATGAAAACGATGCAAGAATTCCTAAACAATCTGATGGAAAATTTTAAAATGCAATTTGAGATTTTTAATATTCCAAAGGATTTGCTTTTTATTTGTTTGTGATTCGTTTGATGTCTCCGCCGGTGGCCCTTGCCCTTCTGAAGCAAAGAACATTCTTGATTCAATTGGTGAAGGTGCCGTTCAATTAGACATTGTAAGGCTCCATAGCTCAGATGTCTTGAAGACAATATTAATTGAAGGGGAGGGGGACTTTTTGTGATTTCTGGACTCAATATGCTGACAAGTTTCAGAATAGCCAGAATCTAGCAATCTATCTTTTAATGATGTTCGGATCAACATACCTCTGCAAATCTGGGTTTTCTACCGTGAATATTATAAAAAACCATCACCGCAATCGCCTGACAGATGAGCATTTTTACCACTGACCTCCTACAAACCATTCTTCACAAAGCTTGCCATGGCAACCTCCCATTAGAGATGACCACAAACACAGGTAATAATGTTGATTTATAAACTTTGCTAAAAGATAGAAACACTAATATTTATATTGCAATCAATGTCTTTCTTTAATGGCAGCTGAAGGTTCCCCTCCCCCCTCCGTCAGCCTTCTATGCAAATGGCCCGCCTCTTGTCATTAAATTCTCAAATAGTCCCATGGGTAGATCTAATTGAGTATCACTGCTCTATAAAATTCCGCTTTCTAGTATGATGGGGTGAACAGAACCACAGTGAAGAATTTTTACCTGTTACGGGTATTTCCTGCATCTTGAGTTCACTAGTCTAGAGGTGACAGGTTGAACACCTTTATCAAGATTGTCTGACAGCAGTCATTAATAAGAATGCTATTTTTTAAAACCCTTTGGACTATTGAACTATCATTCTCCAGACAAAGTTTCCACACACACAAATGAGAGCACAAGGTTAGACACATACTCACTCAGTATCAATCAACCAAATTACTTTTGAAGGCTGAAACTTGGCACACTTAATATGAAATGACTACGTAACGCAATAGGTAGGAAGTTCCGGATTAGTGGACCTGAGCTGAAAAAATTCTCTTACTGCACCCTCTGACTCGACCTGTCCATAACTCGTGTCCAGATAGCAAACTTTCCAGCCACAGAAATAAAGAGCAGGCACTACGAAAGAACCTCCACAACAGTAAGTACTTGGCAACCAGATGCCATATCTGAAGAAGGAAACCCCTTCGCTGACAATATATCTTGAAAGTGCAAGAAAAATGCCAAGAACTAGACTCCTAGTACTACTTTGAAGAGAACTCTCCTTAACCTCCCCAGACAGAAGTAATGACCCGTAACATCTACCAAGGACATACAGTCATTCTCAACAGAGCGTCTACTAATGAGATATGGGAAGACAGGAGGAAAGGAATATTTTCCAGGCAACTGCACTGAAAAAACATTCTCATGCTCCTGAAGCTCTCTGGCACATCCCCACTGAGAGACTGGCATCTGTTCTACTCTATTTGAATGAAGTGGACTTACAGCACCAAGGTGAATGCTTTAAAAAAAAAAAGTGGTTTAAAAATGTACTTGCTAAAAACTGCTCTAACTTTTTTGATGAAATGAACACACACAGACCACACTAGCACTAGAAAGGAAGGATATTAAATTAATTTAACTTATTACAGAGTGTGAGAGTTTCACAGCTAATCTCCAAGTAACAAACAACTCAGCAGAGCAAATTCTGTTTTTAATTATTTATGCATCACTTAGTCTAGTTTATTACAGTTAAACAAAGGACAAGCAAGCAGAATGGGGTAATATTTTGACCCTGATACTGTACCAGCAGAGTCCTCATGACTCAACTTGTTTCCTGTACATGAGCTTTTGTTTTTCCAAAAGTACATACTAAACACTGTGTCCCAGGAAAATAAATTATACGATGTTTTGACCTCAGTCAGACTTGGTATAAGTGAAACAATGACTTCACCGACCATGCACCCATTTACACCAGACTTGAATTTGGCCCCTTAAAGGGATGCAATCTCCTTGGATCCAAACCTGGCATCTATCAATCCTAGCTGAAATCTGAGAAAGGGAATGTTAGTCTGGGAATTTAAATGGCGCCTCTCAACAACACTGTACCTCCCAAGAACTAGACTTCAGTGCCAGAACTGGCAAGGAGCCCAGTTCCTGTTCTAGGGACTTGAAACAGTCAGATAATCTGATGGCCTCCATGTGAGAATAATATCAACTGAGATTCTGTCAGAGTAGTTTGACGCTTTTTGTGATGCAGAGCCAAAATGAAGCAGTCAGAGGTGAAAGAAAGAATTTCCCTTTTGTTCTATCATACGTTATATTGTGCCAAGTGTGTATGGTGCTTAATAGGTGTAAAACAAGACAATGTCCCTACCCTAAGTAGCTTACAGTCATCTCTAGTGTTATCTGTATACAGAAGTAAGGACACCATCAATACTTACAAGATGGGGGACTCTATCCTTGGTAGCAGTGACCCTGAAAAAGAATTGGGGGCCATGGTGGATAATCAGCTAAACATGAGCTTTCAGTGCAATACTGTGGCTCAAAGAGCTAATGTGATCCTGGGATGCACACACAGGGAAATCTCAGATAGGAATAGAGAGGTTATTTTACCTCTATATTTGGCACTCGTGCAACTGCTGCTGGAATACTGTGTCCAATTCTGGTGCTCATAATTCAAGGAAGACGTTGATAAATTGGAGAGGTTCAGTGAAGAGCCACAAGAATGATTAGGGGATTAGAAAAAATGCCTTATAGTGATAGAGTGTGCTCTTTGAATCTATACAACTTAGATAAGAGAAGAGCAAAAGAGAATATTAAGGGGTGACTTGGTTAGAGTCTATAAATATCTACATGGTGAACAAATATTTAATAATGAGCTCGTCAATCTAGCAGAGAAAGTTATAACATGATCCAATGGCTAGAAGTTGAAGTGAGACAAATTCAGACTGGAAATAACACGTACAATTTTAATGGTCAAAGTAATTAACCATTGGATCATTTTACCAAAGATTGTGGTGAATTCTCCATCACTGACAATTTTAAAATCAAGATCAGATGTTTTTCTAAAAGATCTGCTCTAGGAATTATTTTTGGGAAAGTTCTATGGCCTGTGTTATACAGGAGGTCAGACTAGGTCATAATGCTCCCTTCTGGCCATGGAATCTATTCATGTTTTGGGGGATGGGAGAAAGGTTAGTAGGGTGAAAAAACAAGAAGAGAAGAGCACTGTGTGTTTATCATTTGATGTTAGAACTCTCCCCCACCTCCATCATCTACAGGGATATTCTGAAAAACAACAAGGAGTCCAGTGGCACCTTAAAGACTAACAGATTTATTTGGGCATAAGCTTTTGTGGGTAAAAAACCTCACTTCAGACTAGCACGGCTACCCCCTGATAAGGGATATTCTGAGAGTACCAATGCTGACAAATAGAAAAGAACATTTTTACACTGGGCTAAAATCCCCACATTTATTATTTGTAATACCATAGCATCTGTGAGCTCTTTCCTTGGACCAGAAACCCACTGTGTTAGATGCTGCACAAATCCAGAATAATTTAAAAAAAAAAAAAAAAAACACTCAAGAGTGTCTACACATTCTATAGGTTTTTAATATCCTTCTGCCTTTAAATCCTGGCTGTCAGTATTTATGAGCTAACTGGTAACTGTGCAGGCCTCCGAAAGAGACAAATTATAAGAAATTGTTAGAAACTTCTAAGAATGATCCAAAATAACTTTTCTATAAATCATATCACAGTTTTAATATTTATATCTGTCATTGAGGGCTAAAAACAAAATCCTTCTCTCAACAAAAGAGGAGAAGGTAGATTCCTAGCTTTCCACTGGTATGGAACACTCTTTTTCTACCTACTTCTATTTGTGAAATGCTGGACCTTAAAGCCATCTCATGCCAGGAATGACTGTCTCCTGTCCTTCTCTTTAGAATAATTTTGAAACAAAATTCCTCCTTGGGATGTAAGGAGGAAACAATTTTGTGGCTACTACTTTTATTATTAAAAATGGCTTCTCTTCAGTGATCAGATACCATATGATGGGCAAACAAAAATAACTAAAGAAACAGACAGAATGTAAACGCTGTTCTGGGATTTGGAATATTAGAAGTAATCCAGTTGTTGATGGACTAGTGGTCAGAGTACAGGCGAGGTGGTTAAAGTGCAAAATAAATTGTGAAGAGCATGTTCTAAAACTGGACAATTTTAAACTGAGCCACAACCTCTTATTTATTTTAAAATGGGACTTCTGCTGCCACAGTAGCCTTCATTTCCATATCTATAATGTCCAATTATAATAAAAGGCATTTTAAGCTTTTTAATGGTCTCCCAGTTGCTGGTATTATGCAATGAAATATATTTCTTGTCCTGGAGCTACTGTATTTGAATATTGGTTGGTCACTGTTTTGAAATGAAACAGTCTGTGGTTACAAGAGGGCAACACTTTTTTTAAAACTTTCTTCACCAATAAACTGAAAAGAATCAGACAGACGTTTACACTTATTAACCTTAATCTAATAAATTCAGATTTCTACACGAGTATGAAATCTTATTCATCATAACTCATCTTTCTCCTACTAATTCCACTTTATTTAATCTGCAAAGAACCAGGGGGGTCTCTTAGATCTAGAGAGTGACAACTTTAGAAAGTCTAGCCTAAAACACACAATTGTTAAAATATGAACTGATACTCTAACTTCCAGGCCTGAGATTTTCCAGAAATTGTTCCCTTCTTCTCTTCTTTCACCCTCTATAAATCACAACCAGCTGTTATATGCATCCACAGAAATCATTTGCCCTGCTATCTTTCTGCTTCCTCTGCATCAGTCACCTTTAAAAAGTCCATTTGTTTAACATTATATGGTCGTCTGTATAAATATTTTGTTCACACTCCCAAAATGGTAACCATACATTGTGAAATCTGCTTGTTTCTGGTATAAGGCTATTCATTTTTCCCCCTATTGCAATGATTTCCCATACCTTGTTTCTCCATTCCACTAATGCTGGAGTAACCTGTCCTCTTCCAAAATGTGATGAATGGGTCCTTTGAAAATCAATGTCCTGCTTTGGACTGTAACCTAACAGAATCACCATGGGTTACCTTAAACGTTACTATATTCCTTCAAAATTCTATCATCTAAGAATATTCCCACCATATGTGCAGAAAGGTCCTTATTTCTACATCCTCTCCAGCATTTGGCTTTAAAAAAACAACCACCACCAAACAGCACAAAAAGGTAACCACAGTTTTTTTTTTAAATCCGTACTCCGTCATTTAAATATTTCCCAGAAAGTTGGAGCTCTCTTCTGCACTTACCTCCTCAGCAGTTCCTATTTGAAGAAGCTTCTCTGAGTAGGAGGATAGAGAGAGGAAATGTGCCAACATATTGTGGCAGAAATGTCAAAAGGCCACTAAATACAAGTTTAAAAATCGTGGCATTCGACATGCCACAGAATCAATTAAGCAATGTCTGCTTAAAGGCCAAATTTTCAAAAGCATTACCTTTTACTTCACAGCTGTAAGTTGTCTGCACCCATTATTAAATTGCAAGCAAAAACTTGGCAGTTAACAGTGCAAGCAATTAGACTCAGTGTAATCAATTCTCACAATTTTATCTTGTAACTCATTCTTAAAGTCCCATCTGCTGGAATCAGGCATTTGCATGAGAACTTCAGCTTTCGTTTTTTTAAAAAGTAAGTTTTTATCCCTCATTATTGCAGAGAAAAAAAAAAATCTCAAAAATGTGAAAGAAGTGCATGCTAAATACTCGCAAACCAGGAGGAAGGTAAAAATAATCCAAATATTTATTATTTCAAAAATCAACTATAAGATACCGTCGTCTCATGATTTTTTGGGCATGACTCATGGTTTTGGAATGTTTGAGGTTAGCAATACTGCAGATTTGTATCTGCAGTTTATTTGGGGAAGGGCTGTGGGCACAAAATGTGAGTGCATGTATTCTCTATGAAGACCTCCATGACTCTAGAATTCAATTCTTCCCATAGGCTGGATGTGTTATAGACATGGTGCTACGAGGCCCCACTTTTTCCCTCTGAGGCTTGATCCAAAAACTCCCCATAATTTCAATGGGCTTTGACTTGGCCCATGGGTATACACGGGCTGAGAGATGTTAGGATGCAATTATTATTTTGTTATGGCAGTTATTTCATGGCGTTTAAGTTGTGGGGCAGTTGATCGCTGAGATGGAGAGTTCACTGTATTGACTGTAAATTTTGCTATTGCGCAAGGACCGCTAATGAGTAGGATGGATGATGATTTTTTTTTTTTTGTAATCAAAATCTATAAATTGCATATGCAAACAGGGAGGCTGTGTCTCAGCATTCCATAGATTTCCTTCCAAGTATTAACTTCAGCTTTTGTGAAACATACCTAATTTTCCATATTTAGGAGAGAATGAAAATATATTCAAAGCTGTTTAGACTAATGTGATCAGCAAGTTGTGAGTCTGTTTTAATATTATCAAAACAGAAAGGCTACCAGGAAATTATTTCTTTTCTCTTATGAGTCTCCAAACACTCTTATACCAATTTAACAGCATTTCAATAAACCAATGAATGTGTTTCCTAGAATATATTCTCTTCCCTCCCGCCCCAAAACAAAACAAAAAACCCTAGCAAATGTTATTATCTGCCCTTTTCAACTACCTTTCGGTACTTCACCACCACAATTTAAAAAAAAAAAAAAAAAACACCCCAGATAAGCTGCTTGTTTCATTATCCAAAACTGAACAACAGGATGTCACCCTTTTGGATAAAAGAAATGTGGTTACAAAAGAGCATCTATTGTCTCTAAAATCTATTATTTAGAAGGCAATCCAGGTCAACTCAGAACCAATTTTCAAAAGTTTTCATTTAACACTACTTGAAGAATATAGGGCTTATACACATATTGTTTTATAAGTCTGGTTTTTTTGGGTTACTATTGCTTGATATACCTAGATAAACAGCAGAGAAGTTAATTAGAAAGAAGAACTGGCAACAAAACAAAAGCCGAGCACAGATACAGACACTTCTGAGTATTCTGAAATGTAACATGGGAGTTATTCAAATGAATTAGGGCAAACTTTTCAGAGAATTCATTGAGTCTACTCAGTGCAAATAAGGGGTGCAGACCCGAGCTGTAAGATGACCGAGACGGATGTGTTTAAAAAAAAAAAAAAAAAAAAAAGATTATCTTTTCTTCATTGATGTCCTTCAGTTTGAAAAAGGGAGCTGTTCTATGGTGAAACGTGTTCTAATGCTGCTGAGTGAATACTAAAAGTGCAGATACAGTCTGGGCAGAGAAGTGGCTAAAAATGGCACTTTATTATTCAAAATATCTGGTCCTATAATTGAGAAGTTGAATCAGATCTTCAACTGGAGTGAAGTGATGCGTGTTCATCTGGCGCATAATTTCAGAACAGCTGTGGGTTTTGGTGGCCAAATTCCATTCCTGCTCCAACAGGACAGGGGAGCAAGTCCAACTCTCCTGATGAGCACTTAATTGTAGACTCTTAAGGACAAAAATGACTCTATTTAAGTATTAGCAAGACAATTCTCATGATGTGATTGGCTTTTTACCAGGGATTAATGATCTACAAATACCTCCTACATGGAAGGTGACGGACATGATGTGATGTTACATGAATGTCTTACATTCGAAGTAAGTGTTATGGATGAAAAAGGACCTAAGAGAGCACCCAGTCCATCTCCATGCCAGTGCAAAAGTGTTCCCTAATAATTCATTTTCTAGTGTTTGTCCATACTAGATTTCAAGGATCTAAGCAATGGGACTTCTACCCCTTCCTTGCCTTAGGAAATTATTCCTCAGTCTAACAGATCTCACTGGCAGGCTATTTTTCCTACTATGTAGCTTACATTTTTCCTTAATTTTATTCCATTACTCCTACAATAGATCTATCCCCTTGTACCACCCTAAGTAACTCATATTCCTCTCTGATGTTTACAACTTTCAAATACTTGTAGACTTATGGTCCTCCATTAAGCGTTTCTTGACCAAGCTATAGAATTTCCCTCTTTATCGTTCCTTAAAAGACAATCCCTCCAAGCCACTGTTCATTTTTGTTGCTCTGTTAGCTTTCCTTCTGGTCCGGCAATACCTACCTACAGCAGGCAGGCATGCATAATATTATATATATATATATATATATAAAAAAACCACACACACTACAAATCAACTCCAGCAAATATTTAAGTGGTTTTGTTTCACTAATAGCAACAGTAATGATCTTGGTGCAGGATGTACCCTAGTGATTAGTGACCTGAAAAATAATGTCTCCTAGTCTATCACTAATCCCAAGGAAATGCCTTGCACCTTCTCCATGACTGAATCAAGGCCTGCTGCCCTGGATCTCAGTGAGAGCTGTACTATGCCCTATGAAACTGTTTCAGCCACAATATTAGTGGTGATGACTGCACAGCTAAAACAAGACATTAAAGAGAAGTCCCTAGGGTGGCTAAGTGGATAAAGCACTGCACTGGGACTTGTTACACACCAGATTTCCCTCCAGCATGGTCTTAATGGGTGACTTTGGCAAGTCACTTCACCTCTCTGTCTCAGTTTCCCTTCATCTGTAAAATGGGGATAATACCTGCCTGCTTTGTAAAGCATTTTAGGATCTATGGATGAAAAGAGCTAGGCATTTTTATTCTGTCCGTCTTTACTGACTTTCCAAATAGAAGTTAAAAAAACGTGTTCCACTTTTTAAAAGGAGGTGGGGGAATAATACCTGAATTGTGCGTTCTGCTATGAAAGAGGTTAAAGTATCCATTGCTGCTTGTGAGCTATTGTTGAGTGCATAATGGCCAATGTTTGCCTGCACAGTCACTGGATTGCCAGCACTATATCTACCTCATTATTGTACAGAGCTTTTTATAGATTCCAAGGCTAGAAGGGATCATCTCTCCTCCAGTATAACGAAGGCCATAGAACTTCCCCAAAATAATTCCTAGAGCATATCTTTTAGAAAAACATCTAATCTGGATTTTATAATTGTCAATGATGGAGAATCCACCATGACCCTTGGTAAATTGTTCCACTGGTTAATTACTCTCACTGTTAAAAAAATTTATACCTCATTTCCAGTCTGAATTTGTCTAGCTTCAAGTTCCAGCCACTGGACTGTGCTATCTTTCTCTGCTAGATTGAAAAGTCCATTATTAAATACTTGTTCACCATGTAGACATTTTTAGACTATAATCAAATCACCCTTTAACCTTCTCTTTGTTAAACTAAATAGATAGAGCTCCTTTATTCTATTACTATAAGGAATGTTTTCTAATCCTTTAATCATTCTTGTGGCTCTTCTCTGAACCCTCTCCAATTTATCAACATCCTTCTTGATTGTAGGCACCAGAATTGACACAGTATATTTAGAGCAGTGGTTCTCAAACTTTTGTACTGGTGACCCCTTTCACATAGCACGCCTCTGAGTGCAACATCCCCCCCCCCCTATAAATTAAAAACACTTTTAATATATTTAACACCATTATAAATGCTGGAGGCAAAGCAGGGTTTGGGGTGGAGGCTGACAGCTCGTGACCCCCCCCATGTAATAACCTCGCGACCCCCTGAGGGGTCCTGACCCCCAGTTTGAGAACCCCTGATTTAGAGTCGGAGAGATTGCATATAAAAACATATCTAAATTAAGATATTTACAGTAACATTTTGTATACATGTAGACCTACAGCATCAAGTATTTATGGTGTTGCATAAGTAACAATAACCCCAATATCTCCATTGTCAAAATATATAGTTAAAAAATTTGCAAGAAAATGTAACATACAAAGTGTTAGACAACTTCATTGTAGTTATTACTATCCTCACCCAACTGTAAGAAAATTCCAAAATATAAGATGGAATAAAGAAAATTTGGCTATTCTGATAATAAAAACAAATTATCCGAAAACAATTTTGAAAAATTTAAGACACTACTGTACCACCACTTATGTTTCCTTTATATATGCCATATGGCGACTCTAAAGAGCAAATGAAAAGTTCAGGTCTATGGTGTGAACTTGCTGGGGAAAATCTAGTAGTTGTTCCAAGAAATACTTCATACCGACACGTGTCCTTATTAGCAGGAATGCTGCATGACTTACAATGTGGCTGTCAATCTACTTTGGTACACAGCTTGCCAGGAAGTTAGATTACAAAATTAGTTTCATTCCCAAGTACTACATTGCACATAAGATATACACATTAACCCCTTCACTGCTACAAGTACATAACTGTGTTCCACGTTTTGTTTTGTTTTTTAAACAAATCTACCTGGTACCATGATAATACAGTGTTTAAAGCCTTAAATCGGTGGGGTTGGATCTGGCCCTAATCTAGACAGACACTATTCAGCATTAGAATATTATGCCTCTTCTGTTTACCAGCAGACAAGCAGTAGTCACTTGAGATCTGCAAGTGAGTGGTTCCTTTAGCACAAAGGGTCCATAAACATAAGCCATTCCAAGAATTCCCATGTTCCTTGCACCCACACTCAGGCTACGTCTACACTACCCGCCCGGATCGGCGGGTAGAAATCGATGTAGCGGGGATCGATGTATCGCGTCTCGTCTGGACGCGATACATCGATCCCCGAACGCGCTCACATCGACTCCGTAACTCCAGCAGGGCGAACGGAGTTAGCGGAGTCGACAGGGGAGCCGCGGACGTCGATCCCGCGCTGCGAGGACGCGAGGTAAGTGCCAGGTAATTCGAAATAAGATACTTCGACTTCAGCTACGCTATTCTCGTAGCTGAAGTCGCGTATCTTATTTCGATCCCCGCCCCTAGTGTGGGCCAGCCCTCAGTTTCTCCCTCTGCCAACTTTCAATCACTGCAGGCACCTTCCTCCTCTTTCCCCCAGTTGCTTCTTTCTAGTCTCCTCTTTACCATAGTGATGTCAGGCCTTGGGCCTTCTCTGCTGCCTTGATCCCTTCAATGTTATCTTCAGCCTCACTTCATTAACCCATTACAATTTTCACCCTGACTTATTTCCTCATACAATTGTCAGCATCACTGCTCTCCCAGCCCCATGGTATTCAGCCTTGTTTTCCCTCCATCCCTTCGGTCATAACACCACCACCAAGAAGCCTGGCTTACCCTCAGGGCCGGTGCAAGGATATTTTGCGCCCTAGGCGAAACTTCCACCTTGCGCCTCCCACCCCCCGGAGCATCGCTTATTGTACACTTTCAAAAATGAATACTGCATAATGTGGCATTGTTCATTAGAATTAATACACATTTGGCTTGAAAATTTATTAATTTCATTATTTAGTCTACATATTTAATAAAAATAAATGAATAACCTGACAGGGTGCGGGGCTGGCTGGCTTCGGGCACGGGGGTGCAGGAGGGGCTGGCTGGAGACAGGGGTGTGTGGGGCTGGCTGCGGACAGGGCAGGGGTGTGTGGGGCTGACTGTGGGCAGGGGTGTGTGGGCTGGCTGTGGGCAGGGCAGGTGGGTGTGGGGCTGGCTGCGGGCAGGGCAGGGGGTGTGGGGCTGGCCAGAGACAGGGGTGTGGGGCTGGCTGCGGGCAGGGCAGGGGGGTGCAGCAGGGGCTGGCTGCGGGCAGGTGGCGGGTACCGGGGCCGTCCCTAAATATTCTGGGGCCCTACACAGCCCCCCCGCGGGGGGGTGCCCCAGGCTTCCGGGGGGGCGGTCGCGGGGGGCCCCAGGCTTCCGGGGGGGCTGGTTGGAGGGCCGGGGGAACCACCCGCCAGCACTCACCGGCGGCGCAGCTGGGGCCGGGTCTCTGTACTTCCCGCGGCCAGTGAGTGCAGGCCTGGCCCTGCTGGAGAGCTCAGGGGAGTGGGGGCGGGGCGGGGCAGGGCTGAGCAGGAGCAGGGGCAGGGGCCCTGGGGAAGAGCAGGAGCGGAGCAGCGCCCCCTGGCGGCCGGAGGAGGAATGACAGCACAGCAGCAGGAAAAGGGTTACAGGTTTAGCCTTTTTGGCGCCCTCAAATCTTGGCGCCCTAGGCGGCCGCCTAGTTTGCCTAATGGTTGCACCGGCCCTGGTTGTAG
>QXTE01000195.1:2015-135879 GCA_003942145.1 Platysternon megacephalum | reverse complement strand
TGGCTATGGGCAGGGCAGGGGGTGTGGGGTTGGCTGGAGACAGGGGTGTGTGGGGCTGGCTGTGGGCAGGGCAGGTGGGTGTGGGGCTGGCTGCGGGCAGGGCAGGGGGTGCAGCAGGGGTTGGCTGGACAGGGTGGCGGGTACCGGGGCCGTCCCTAAATATTCTGGGGCCCTACACAGCCCCCTGCAGGGGGGGAGGGTGCCCCAGGCCTCCGGGGGGGGCGGTAGCGGGGGGCCCCAGGCTTCTGGGGGGGCTGGTTGGAGGGCCGGGGGAACCACCCCCCAGCACTCACCGGTGGCGCGGCTGGGGCCGGGTCTCTGTACTTCCCGCGGCCAGTGAGTGGAGGCCTGGCCCTGCTGGAGAGCTCAGGGGAGTGGGGGCGGGGCAGGGGCCCCGGGGAAGAGCAGGAGCGGAGCAGCGCCCCCTGGTGGCCGGAGGAGGAATGACAGCACAGCAGCAGGAAAAGGGTTACAGGTTTAGCCTTTTTGGCGCCTTCAAATCTTGGCACCCTAGGCGGCCGCCTAGTTTGCCTAATGGTTGCACCGGCCCTGCTTACCCTCACTGCTGCATTTCAGCTACTTCAAGACGGTGCTTTACAGTGCTGCAGGACTGCAAATTGGTCGGTGCAAGTATGGCACTTTGTTATATCTCCCTTAGCAGTACATCAAGAACCAGTGGGGTGATCTTCCAGTGTGGAATGGAGGATAGACTTATAAGCCAGAGACACAGGAAAGTGTTGGTTTGCCTGCAAGCAGCTGTAGCACTGGTTAAAAAAAGGGTTCTCCCCACGAAAGATGGCAGCCCAGAAAAAAGAAACTAATTACTGACAGCAAAGCAGTAGCAGTGCACTGTTATTCCAGTCCATACTGCCCCATGCCAGCATGCCTCAATGTGTCCCAGGTGATTGCCTCTAGGGTTTAAACTGATTCCAGTTCTGAGGGTGATCTATGCAACGTAAACACCCCCTCCTAGGTACTGGACTGAGACAACCAATTCTTTTTGGCTAGGACACCAAAGAGCTGCCAGGCAAAAGTTATTTTCCAGCCATACCAACACAGACCAGACAAAAGGTTCTAAACTACAAATAGAAGGTACTTTATACAGTTATCAGTGTCCTGGATAAATTGTAAATATTCATGCAAGATAAAGTTATTACTGTTTCAATAATTAATATTTTATTATATTTGCTAGCAGCAAGACTTCTCAAACATACATGGCTATCGAGAAATCCCCTTTCATCTCCATTTTAATAAAGTTGGTGGAGAAATTTTCATGCTGATGCTAACAGAACAAGTTTAATTAGAGTTCAATAATAGGATAAAGGGCAGTAAACCACAAAGGAGTATTATTATTCCACACAGGCTCCCTAAGCAGCAGCTTGTTCCAAGAAAGAAGCAAAATAAACGTGAAAGATGTGATAACATCAGAAGGCGCCAGGAGGGGCGAAAAGAGACAAATCGCAGCAATATCAGAAGCCAGAAAGCTGTTGTAACCTAAGCACAGTAAGTGGAAGATTTATGAAAAGCAAGGTAAATTTTAGCTCTGCAACCATTTCAGTGTTTGACTATCATTGGTATTCTTTGATTACCTGACAAAGTACTTCTCTGATCTAAAACTTCAAATTCTCAACAAGGTAAATTTTGGAACCATGTGATAAATTACATATTTTGCACCACTGACTGTCTCACCTGCACTCTATCCATTAAATCCAATAGGATTCCTGATGGTAGTAAAAATAAACATGTGCATAAATGCTTGAAGGAATGAGGCCTGATTGCTCTCTACCAGGTTTATTCCTTAGGTTTCACCACACTGATCAGCTTCAAACAACCATCTTCTTAAAAAATAAAGCCACAAAATTATCTCTCTCTCCAAAATATGGAAATTCCATTTTCCCAATCTCTGGTATTACACTAGCTTGAAGTGCAGAATGATAAATATTCTGCACCACTGCCTGAAAAAACCTAGAGTTTTGTTTGTTTGGTTTTTATATTTAACTATTAAATCTCTATTTATGGGCATCTCTGAAAAAGTGAGTTTTAGGAGAGATTTGAACAAGAGATGTGAAAAATAGAAGATGGCTATAAATAGTACCAATAACTTTTTCTAAAACTCTCTAAAGATGTTTTCTGTAAAATATGAGGCACAGACAGAACACCTATGGAGTAGAGTGACACCAAGGAAATATTAGCTCTCATTGGAATGATCTGCATAATCAGAATGTGGCAATACCCCCATCCCAGCTCATACCAATGAAACCTTTATACCCACCATCATGCCAACCCACATCATCAGAATTCTTCTTCCACATTATGCTACACTTCAAACCTTGTGGTGCTAGGTACCAGAAGGTTGTGAGGAACAGAAGACACTGGGAGTTTATACTGGAGTTCAGGCAGTGGACTATAATTTAATTTCCTTAGCCGTTGGCCTGCCTGATAGTGTTGCTCCGATATCTGGCTGAATGACATCATGCAGCAGACAAAGGACACAGTGAAGAAACCACCTACTCTGATGTTCTCTGTACCCCACAGATGGCTGAACTTCAGCAGTGAAGAACGTATATGTCAGATTCTTTTGTGCAGTAATTAATTTGTTATGAAAGAGGTGCTCAAGCAATTTTTTTTACATTCATAACTGATGCAGCAAGCCCAGAGGTGCCAGGGCTATGAACTGCCAAGGCTCAGCCCTGGCACAAGTTAAGCACTGCTTTTGTGCTTTCTCAGGCAAAACTCCCATAAGACTTCAGTCTGAGTTTGCATGAATGAAGATAGCAAGTTAGTTTGTAAGGTTCTCTGGGATCCTTCAGTAAGAAGGGAACTATACAAAAAAAAAGTGTCAGCCTGACACTGGCAATTCCTGGTAGTTAAGTGTTTTGAAGTATTACTTTTTGTGTAAATCTAAGTGGTTTGTTTTTAATATTTAAAAGTTCTGCTGGGCTGAGCTGTAAACTGAACTGCTTTATTCTAGATGATAAACAAAAACATTGACTTTAATTTTAAAAGGAAAAAGAAGGTGGTCTTCACTCACATGATTCCTCTTGCTTTCTCCATCTTTTATAGATGTAATAACGGTCTCAGAATAGATTGTTGATCCAGTTTTGTTATCTGTAACCTAATATGGCAACAGGAACAATAAATTAGATGAATATGAATGCCATTTTAGTCCTCTGTTACTGTTTAGGATTACTCTAAATGTTAATCCTATTTATTTTTCATTTCCTGCTCTGCAGTAGTGACTGCAGCTGGTAAAAGTGGATAATGAATACCACTATTCTTTTTCAAAATGTCATAGTAAAGAAGCTAATCAATCAAGTCTTAAGCAGTGATCACTCTTTTACATTCCACAGTAAGTATCGTATCTGTATTCCATATTCTCCAGGCATTACTATGCAGTGTGAAAAGTCACAGCAGCAATGGAACAAAACAAACCATTTTGCCACATTAACCATTTTCCACTTCCCCACCTAACTGCTAATTCTAGAAGCAAATCATATACAAGATGTTCATGAACTCAGCTCTAGATTCTCTAAAATTTTTCAACATGTGACAAGTTCTTACTCTGCAAGGCCAGTACAAGCAAGGGTAAATAGTTATATGCATTGTTTCATACCTTGTCAATTTCCTGGTGGGTATGAATGGTTTTATTACCAATTTTGGTGTCTGTGTTGGATTCATTATGGTAGCTGGGAGGTAAGTTTTCAAAGTCAACTTCTGATGGGTTTTTTGCCCCTTCTTCCTCAGCCTCCATCTAACAAATGCAATGAACTAGTGAGCAATACATTCATCATTGGTGATTTGTAACCTTAGACAAAAACAATAAAATAGAGCGAGCAACACTTTTTGTCCTACCCTAAACAGTGTCACATTTATTAGTACTGATTTCTATTGTATGAAAATGCTTCCTCAGCTATCTCAAAAACGAGCATGCCAGCTTTTTTAATGCAACAGACTGCCATGTCATGATACTGGAGCACCAAACTCTTGAGCAGTAGGCTATTTAACGTATGAGAACAAGGCAGCCTTTCTATGGAATTGAACGTCAGGAGGGTAAGTGGGCGCTGCAGAACTTCTTAATATCCACCATGGGCTGAAACTGAGTTAACATTTAATCAGTAGCCGGCCTATCTACTTTTTCCTGATAAACACTACTCTTGAGATAGATTGTCACACCTGAGGAAGAGCAGGAAAAGGTTCTGTAAGGACAAAGAGCATCATCCAAAGTCACTGAAGTCAAGAGAAGGTCTTTCATTGGCTTTGGATCAGGACCTGCATGCTCAATCTTGCACTCATCAACAAGCAAAATTCCCATTGTATTGGAGTGCAATCACAGCCTTAATTCTGCCCCATGCATTCACAGTGCTCTGATCACACTGGGAAGGAGATGATGAGATCGCTCTTTGAATTAAAGAGTAAAAAAGGAATGGAATTTTAAAGTGCACAAAACCAGGAAAGAAATCTTTGTGAACAAGAGAAACTCCTGGGAACATTAACAGAGTTCCAAATAAAACTAGTTACTTACTTGAGACCTCTCTATATTAGGTCTAAAATACTGTAAAGTTCACCAGGTTGATCTTTAGAATTTTTCCCAGGGGCACATGTCCCACTGGTGATGGGTTTTCTTTTTGAGTGTCTCTCTTTTCTAACCGTTTTTGCTGTGGCCATTTTTAAAAGTGTGTAATATTTACAATACCTCATACCTCAGTTCTCTGTTCCCATCATTATGTTAATTTAAAATTAATAAGGATGTGGTTAGATTTACCATAGTTAGACCATAGCCAATTTTTCTTTATTAAGCACTGACAAAGCACATTTGGCATTGTACAATAAAGACATGGTCTCTACTCCATTGCGGCTTACAATCTAAATTAAACACACAATAGAGGACAGATGTACAATACAGCAGTTGTGCAGCTGAAGATCAAAAGTTCAGATTTAGTGATTTTAATTAAATATTTTTAAAGATTTGTTTCTCAGGTGGTTTATCACAGAAAGGCTTCTTGGAATAACTGATTTTTGAGAAGGGATTTAAAGAGCAAAGGGTCAGTTTGATGCACAGTATAAAAAGGAAGATTCGTAAGGGGTAATATAGAAAAAGGCTCCTTGCAGAGAATGGGGAGGAATGTAGAGGATGTTTTTGTGGATAATACACTGGACTAGGACTCATAAGTTCAATTTCTGGCTTGGCGATCTTTCCTTTCCTGTGTGATCTTGGGCAAGTCACTTAGTCTCTTTGCATCTCAGTTCCCCATCTGTAAAATGACAGTAACACGCTCTGTCTCCCACTCTGTCTAGTTTATTTACACTATAAGCACTTCAGGGCAGGGACTCTCTCTTACTACATTTTTGTACAGTTCCTAGCAAAATAGGTGACTGATCTCAGTTGAAGCCCCGAGATGCTACTGTAATACATACAATAGATAGGAAGAAGGCCTGTGTTAGTGAAGGGCACTAGGAGGAAATGATATCAAAGATAAGCAGAAGTGTGGGTACGTACACAACTGGAGTGAGGGTGAGAAATGTGAATACGAGCGGAATGTCCAAATGGTGGAAAAGGAAGATTGTTTCTGCAGCAGCGGCAGCATTTTGGCTCTCTCTGTTTATATGATGTGCTCATCACCACAGTATCTGAGTGGCTTCCCTCCCCCACGATACTTCATATTGTGGACAGACTGGAGGAGAGCAAGGCAAGAGAATAGAAAGGAGAGGACTAAAGCATGAACAAGGGTTATAATCAAAAGAAAGGTGAAGAACATTTTAAAGAAATTATATAGAGAAAAAAATGGAAGGAAAAAATATGTTGAGCTGGGAGAGTGTTTATAGGATAGAGGTAGGGCACAGAGCGAAAGGTGTGAAAATTCTGCTGCATGGCATCAATTTTATCCTTGATGAAACTAGTGGGATCCTGCTCAGAGTGAAAGGAGAGAGAGAGAGAGAGGGTGTCAGGAGACAGATATAGATAACAGTCGGCAAGGTTGAAGGTGCAGGAGTTGATCTAAAGGATCAGTGCTGTTTTGCCAGGAAAATGATCATACTCAAGGAGGTAAGAACAAATGTGTAGAGAAGGAAGGCTGCATGGATTTCAGGCACTCAGTAGCATGGAAACAGGAGCAGAGGAAGCAGATATAAAGGGTAAGTAGAACTGAGGATCAAAAGAGTGGAGCAAGTTTAGTGGGAAGAAGGCACCTGATAGCTGCAGAGAAGTCCAATATTAATAGACAAGTCACAAACGTAACATTTTAAGATGTTCGTTATCTGGCAATTTTGACTTCTTTAAAAAGTCCAATCCAAAATTTTTGACCACGAGTGCCTAAAATAATTGAGAACCATGCATATTCCACTCCTTTGGAAATCTGACATGTTTGTTTATGTAGCTAAATCTTGAATTCGGTGCCTAAAGATTTAAAATGTGGGCCCTCATTCACAAAATGATGTAATGACCTAACAAAGTTCATCTAGTTATAGAATATCATAAACCATTTGAAATTTTCTCCTCTTGTTACAACATAGAGTTGATTTTTTTAAAAACTGTTCCCAGATTGAGAACAAGTTTCAGTCTAGAACAAAATGTTATAATAGTGCTGTTAACCACTGAAAACAACTACTACTAATGGAAATTCTGACACATTCTTAAGGATAGTTGTGCCTGAAGCACAGGACAAGGCTGTTTTCCATAGAATAAGAATTTGCACATTATAAAGAGAGGTTTTTATGTGGATTTTAATGGAGCTGGATGCAGACAGCAAGGGTATAATGTAATAAATGAGTAAACCAAGTCTGTGTTCCATCTTAGGGCTCATTCCGTTCTACTGCAGTACAGAAGTGAGAGTTTACTCGTACATCAAGGACAGAATAGGCACACAGCTCCCTTATTTCCATCTGCAAAAAGACAACATCTCTGAGAGGAATCTGCTCCAAAGTTACTGCATTTTTAGGCAGCATCTTTAAGCTTCTGAGAGAGCTTTCAGGGGCAAATGCCTGCAGGGGAAGCCCTGTGACAAAAGCGTGCTGATAGGAAGCCAAAGCAGAGCTACAGACAGAGGCAGTCTGGGGGCACAGGGCCTCCCCATAGCTAACCCTGTGCCTCTGGCCAACAGCCTGTGGGAATCTGCAGGACATGGGAGAGAAGCTGCATGCCAGTGGAAAAATTTGGAGTAAACTATGAGGAAACAGCAGCACCTGAGCACAAGTTACTTGAACTTTTAGTTCATTCTGTGTGACTGAAAGTGCAACTAAGACAGACTGTATTTTCTCTGCCATTCAGGGAAACTGACAGCTTGATGCAGCTGAAACATCTAAAATATTAAGAAATAATTTCCACACAGACTTATGATGCAACCATCTAAACAAAAAATACACTGCATTCCATTTCTGTACTTTAGTTACAGTGCTCCATCAGTACCATGTCAACATTCTATAATGAAAATGCTGACAATCTTGCATTAAACATTTAGGGATTTGAAGTTAGGCAGTACAATACACTATGGGCTGACTGAAGGGTCTCAGCTCAACAGTTAATACAGTCATTTAAAAAAATATATAGTTTTTGCTATTTTAAAATGGTAAATTCTGCCCTCACATTTTGTCCACTGCTCTCAGTAACTTCATCCGAAGTTGCCTACAGATAGCCAAGGTTAGAATTTGGCCCTAAGAAAGGCTCGGGGGAGAAAGGAAAGAGGGAGTTAACTGGACAGTTTTAAGGTTTCAAAACTTCTTTAACAAAATGAATTTTGGATCCGAATTTAGGCCCTGCTCCCAAAAGTTGCTGAGTGGCTTCAACTGCAATTGACTTAATAATAGAAAATAAGCATTTGTAATAATTAAAAAAAAAAAAAAACACACACACACACCTAGGAGAGAGAAGTTTAAAAGAAAAATACCTCGTTTTCTGCACAGTTAATTCTCTATTGGTATAGGCCAGCAACAACTTACTAGCCCAGGGGTGGTCAACCTGAGCAGGAGCCAGACTTTACCAATGGATGTTGCCAAAGAGCCACAGTAATAAGTCAGCAGCGTCCCATCAGGTCCCCTCCCGCGCCCACGCTGTTCCCAGAACCTCCCATCCATCGGCAGCCCTGCTGATCAGCACCTCCCCCTCCCTTCCCACACCTCCCGATCAGCTGTTTTGTGGCATGCAGGAGACTCTGGGGGGAGGAGTGAGGGCACTGCAGGCTCAGAGGAGGGGGCGGGGCCTATGGCAGAGCCAGGGGTTGAGCAGTGAGCACCCCCCGGCATATCGGAAAGTTGGCACCTGTAGCTCCAGCCCCAGAGTCGGTGCCTATACAAAGAGCCGCATATTAACTTCTGAAGAGCCGCGTGGCCACATGTTGGCCATCTCTGGACTAGCCCCTGGGAGCAAAGGGAGGGATTTGTGAGGGGGAAGGGGGGGGGGCGCTCTGAAACACAAGTGAAATAGTTGATGCCGCCAGTGGCTACTCAGTACAATAACTAAAGGCACAACAGAGCCCCAAGGGTTATTTAAAATGCCTTATTTTGTTACAGCTGGGAGATACAGGCAAAACTCTCACTGACACTTGAATGACACTTCTGTCCACAGAACTACAGAATCAAGCCCCAAACGCTCAACTTTAAGGGCCTGATGCAGCAAGTGAATGAGCATTTCCTAGGAAAGCACTGCTGAATCTCTAGCCTTAAATGGGATTCAGGGAGACTGACGAGTAACATCTTTGAGGGGAATCAAAAACCTTTTGGAATTTTTAACAAAAACAGAGCAAGATAAAGCTAAGGGCCTAATGCAAACCCACTATTGCACCACATGCACACTACTGAAAGGCTTTCCAGCAGAAGAGATGTCTCCAGGGTTTTGAGGACAGGAATGCTAAAGCAAGAAAACAACCTTCAGTCTTTTAGATATATTAGTTTCTGATTTTGCTGCTTTTACCTTTGACCGGCATTAGGAGGACTCTCAGATTCTGGGAGACGCTCTGACCCCAGGATGAAGAAATAAATTAATGTTTCCACAGAGTTAATGATCTGCTGCTACATGGGAAACTCCCTCTTCAAATACCGGAGAGGAGAAGGCAGCAAGGGGTGGGGAAATATTTCAAACAGCACCAAAGGGCTACACCAACACACACGCGCTATACACACACTGCATAGCCACACACCCCACTCGCCTCCCCAACCCTAAAGGCGCACACACAGACAGCCTAGACAGCCACACATACACACACACACACACCCTTCGGCCGAGGAACTATCCCAACAAACGGGGGGAAAGCCCCAGGCACTAAGACTCTATTCCCTCCCCAGGCGGGACGGGATCTAGGGGGGCGGGGGTGTCTCACCTCCTTGACTGCGTTCCGCAGCTTGTGCTGCGTGTCCTCCATCAGCTCCTCCACCTCGCGGAACATTTCGTTCAGACTGGCCTCCTCCCGAGGGAAGCTCGGCTCCGGCTCCCCGGGCGGCAGCTCGGCTCCTCCATCCGCCGCCGGAGCTGCGCAAGCCGCCCCCAGCAGCAAGGGCAGGACCAGGAGCAGTAGCATCCTCAGCCCTGGGCAGTCGCCGAAGCCCAGCCGCAGCGGCCGCCTGGGAAGGAAGGAAGACAAACGCTGAGCGGGCCCGAGGAGAGCCCGGCAGCCTGCCCACAGCGACGCCTCGTCCTGCCGCTGGGGCTGGGTCCCCATCGCTGCCCTCCGCGCCCCTCCCCCGGCTCCCGTGCCTGCCCCCACCGCTCTCCATTGCCGGTGCCCCCGGAGACTCACGCTCTCTCCCAGCACAGAAGCGCTCCCTGGCCTGTGTCTGCCGCCTCCCTAGCAGCCCTGCCTGCGCCCTGCGTCCTGCCCCGGCGAGCCGGGGAGATGCGCGCGGAGCTGTGAAGCCTCGGGCCAGCGGCGCTGCTCTGCGCCGCGCCCCTGGGGTTCGCAGCAGCCTCCTTCGCGGCCGCCTCCGTTGCTATTGGCTGCAGCGGAAGCCGGAGAAAGCGGGGGCTGAGTGCGGTGTGGGAGGGACCAGGTGCCTGGTCTCGGAGCAGAGTGTGGGGGGCGGGGGCTCGGGGCCAGCCTCCTTTACAGGGCCTGGCAAGCTCCCCAGCTCGTTCAATGTGAGTTGGAGGGCGGGGGAATACGGCTGAGGCTGCCCAGGCTTTGCCCAGCCCAGTCCCTCATTGACAGCTTGCCTGAAGCTCCTGCAGGGCCCCGTTTAGTGTGAGGGAGGGACAGCCGTACTACAGACCCCTCCTGAGAAGAGAGGTTGGCTGCAGACAGCCGAGAAGCGCTTAAATGTGCAAACTCCATCCTACTCCAAGCAGTGGCCCTTTGCATCAAAATGGAGCATATTATATTAGGGCCTATAATATCCATTGGCCACACCCTGTCTTTAAAGGTTAAGAGTAGCAAGCCATCACAGCTCCCACCCTGCAATGCACTATATTATTACCCTCTGCTTACCATTGGCAATGTGTGTGGAGCTGTACAAGAGAGAAAAATCAAGCCAAACCCAGCCCCAGACTGTTAACTCCTGCTTAACTTTACACACCCTGACTTCAGTGCCAAAAGTTAAGCACATGTATAAACCTTCGCAAGTTTGAGGCCTAAAAGACAGGATGTGCTGGGAGACCCAGAGGAAAGAATCATTTAAAGGATTATATTCTTATTTTTCATGAACTGCCAGTTTATGAGTGCTGTAGAAGTGAACTTTTCTTTTTAACATGATCCAAAGGGCCTTCTTTTGTATCAATATAGGAAATCTCATCCAGTGGTTCAGATAAGTTAGTGAAGGAAGGAGAATTAACAAAATATTGCTAGGTGTCTCCAACGAGGGGTGAGATTTTTGCATCAGTGTATGGAGTGCTGGCAAGAGCAAGGTGCATGTGAGCTCCTGCTGAGCTGTCTTCTTCACTCTCTCCTAATAATGGGAAATGGGCTCCCCTGGAAAAGGAGCCTCAGGAAGAGCTCTGAGCAAATGCACTATTTTCTCTCAATTGTACGGGGAAAAGGAGTAAGTGGGGGATGGGAAGGTATCATGTGTCAGCTACTCTTTTGTTTGTCCTCTTGCCTGGTGATGTTAGTGCCTCACATCACCAGGTGCAAGGGGTTGCTTTATGGAGGCAATGGAGAGGAAAAGGATTGGAGGAGAGGCATTCCCTTAGAAGGACTGTGAGGGGAGCTCTTCTGCTGTCTTTAGCAAAGACTTATTTGCTGTGCCCCCTTTGCACTCTCCCTTATTTTAACTCTTACCCACACAGGGCCGGCTCTAGCGTTTTTGCGGACCGAAACAGCAAAAAAAAAAAAAGCCACGATCGCAATTTGCAGCAATCCGGCGGCAGCTCTACCGCCGCTTCTTCTACGGCGGCAATTTGGTGGCAGGTCCTTCGCTCCAAGAGGGAGTGACGGCCCCACCACCGAATTGCCGTCCAAAGGCCGGACGTGCCGCCCTCCTCTTCATTGGCCGCCCCAGGCACCTGCTTGCTACGCTGGTGCCTGGAGCCGGCCCTGTACCCGCACTTCCATATTCAAAGATGAGTGCAGCAGTGGGGCACATTACAGAACACCATGGGCTTCATTTGATTCATGGCTGCACTTTAGTCACCTCTGGCCTAAAGTGTTATATGCTAAGCAGATGAGGCTAACTCTGAGTCCTAAGGTTCCTAGAATATATGTTTGCATCAATGATAGAAAATGCAAAGAAATAGAAAGCATAAGCAGAAAGGTTTAGGGCTGGCCTGTGCCAAACAGCACCAAAGTCCAGGCAGATTTTGCTCCCCATCCAGCCATTTAAAGGCTTTCCTATTGCTGGCATGGGACAGGCTCAGAGTTGACTGTATATGCTGGCTGAAATGATGGGGGAGAGAATTAGAACTCTCTGTACACTTCCAAATGGGAACTGATGAAGGAAGAAAAGAAGAAGAGATAGCAGGAAAAGAGTTCAGTATAAATTTCAAACCCAATATTGACAAGGATGAGGGTTCTCTGGTAAATATTAGAAAAAATTATACAATTTGGTAACATTTTTAATGCCACGGGGATTGTGGCAGCTGCAGTTTGTCTCATTTATACATTTCTCTTTCTAATTTCCTGTCCTAGGTCCGGTGAGTCATGCTTCCCTATAATTTCTGCCAGTTCCAAGAATGAACTGGCCTTTTGGTCATCAATATTTCTTGTTTGTGGCTGACAAGAGAGACTGCTTTCTGTAAGAAGGAGTTTCTACATCTGCCTTCTCTTCAGCCTCTTTTTCTTTCCTTTCCTCCCAAGACATAGTGTCATGTATTATTAATTATTACTTGCATCTTTCCCATGAGATACAGCATCTTTTCCTCTCTGCTCCCCACCCACCCTAGAAATTCTTCAGAGAGTTTGCAGATGATCTGTTCTAAAGGAAAAATGGACTGGTGAGTTCCCTTAAAATATTTTATTTGCAAGGCTGTCAAGGCTGAATCCCCACTGTCACTTTGAGTACAGAAGGTGGGGGCCCGCAAGGATTCTAAAAATTAATACTCGCCACTCCAGGCTTGTATTAAACTCCCAAGATTACAGCTTTTCTCTGACATTGGCTTGGTAATCGCTGTCACCACCCAAATGCCAAATAAACCTTTGGAAACAGGAAGGAACACTTGGGAATCTCTCTCTCTCTCTCTCAGACACACACACACACTCTCTCTCTCTGTAGCCCAGAGAACAACAGACAAAGGGAAAGTTTCTTTCCTAATTTTTAAAAGTTCTAGTCTTCCCATTGGCTCTTTTGGTCAGGTGCCCACTTTTTTTTTTTTTTTAAACTTGTGGGACTTATTAACCCTTTACAAGTAAAGCAAGCAGAGAACAGGTACCAAGAGGGATTTTACAGCTAACGGGGTGAGCAATAGTAGGTAAATCAGGGCATTGAGACTAAGGGCTTGTCCACATAGTGGGGTAATGCGCTCTGTGATTTCTAAAGCATACTAATGAGTTGTGCATTAATTGGTCCATAGACCTTGGTGGTGTATACTAAAAGTTCCCTAGTTCAGTAGTTCTTAACCAGGGGTCCGGGGACTCCTGCGGGGCCACGAGCAGATTTCAGGGGGGCCGCCAAGCAGGGCCAGCATTAGACTTGGTGGGGCCCAGGGTAGAAAGCTGAAGCCCCACTGCATGGGGCTGAAGCCCAGGGTCCTGAGCCCCGCCACCCGGAGCTGAAGCGGAAACCTAAGCAATGTAATTTCGTGGGGACCCCTATGTGGCGTGGGGACCCAGGCAATTGCCCGGCTTGCTACCCCCTAATGCCAACCCTGACTTTTATATGCAGAAAACCAATTATTGTGGCACAGATGGGCTGTGGAGTTTTTATAGCATGTTGGGTGGGGACTCAGAAAGAAAAAGGTTGAGAACCCCTGCCCTAGTTCACTTTAATATAGTATTGTTAAAATGCACCAGCAGGGACTACACTGACCAATTAATGCGCAACACTTTAGTGTGCTTTAGAAATCACATGCCCATAGAGTGCATTGTCCCAACATGTAGACAAGCCATGATATTTGGGTCAGTAACGGGGTCGGGGGGGACATTCTAGATGTTCTGGGGAAGTAGGAGATACTGTTCGGGTAGGGAAGGCAAGGATTAAATCAGAAAAAGGAGATGTAAACATTTTCTGGAAAGCAAGAAGACATATTGGTGTACTGTACATAAGATGGGCTGGGAGCAGGACCCCTAGAAATAAACAGAGGTAAGTCCTATCCATGAAATTCAGATCTGAATTTCTCTTCAAGGGGGTTTGGTCCATCTATAATTATAAAGTAGGTTAGGGAGCAGGTAGAGGTGTTTAGGTTAGGGGATGAGAGAGAAATAGCTGGCTGGTGCATTAGGCAGGAACAGAGACACTTACAAGTTAACATTTATAGCTCTGAAAAGAGACCTGATTCAAGGGATCGAAAGAAAAATGATGCATATATGGTAGACTTCCAAAGCAGTGCAACTGATGCAACTACAATCAGGCACAGGAATTAGAATGTCACTATCAGCTGCCTCATTTTCACATACTACAGATTAACAATTCGTGTAAATGGAGAAAAGCAATTTTGCAATGAAAGTTATTTTGTAAAAGGAGATTCACATTTTCAGGGTGTTGTTAGTAACAAACATAACATATACAAATTATCAAATCTCTGATAAAATCTCTAGCAGAT
The DNA here is from genome assembly GCA_003942145.1 of Platysternon megacephalum. Classification (NCBI taxonomy): domain Eukaryota; kingdom Metazoa; phylum Chordata; order Testudines; family Platysternidae; genus Platysternon; species Platysternon megacephalum. The sequence continues at coordinate 121,766 of QXTE01000195.1, read as the reverse complement.
TAATTTTTGAGCTAGTGTCTTTTTGTAGCAGGTATTTAATTGATAGCTTTGTAAGTGATGATTTTATAATTCCAGCTATTTATCGTTTGAAACAATTCTATTGAACATTACTGGTATTATATTATTAATAGGGCTGTCGATTAATCACAGTTAACTCATGCGATTAACTCAAAAAAATTAATCGTGATTAATCGCACTGTTAAACAATAGAATACTGACTGAAATTAATTAAATATTTTGGATGTTTTTCTACATTTTCAAAATATATCTATTTCAATTACAACACAGAATACAAAGTGTATAGGGCTCACTTTATATTATTTTTTATTACACATAATTGCACTGTAAAAATGATAAAATAAATAATATTTTTCAATTCACCTCATACAAGTACTGTAGTGCAATCTCTTTATCAGGAAAGTGAAAATTAAAAATGTAGGGGTTTTTTTGTTACATAACTGCACTCAAAAACAAAACAATGTAAAACTTTAGAGCCTGCAAGTCCACTCAGTCCTACTTCTTGTTCAGCCAATCACTAAGAGAAATGTTTGTTTACATTTACGGGAGATAATGCTGCCCACTTCTTAATTACAATGTTACCTGAAAGTGAGAACAGGCATTCAAATGGCACTGTTGTAGCTGGCGTTGCAAGATATTTATGTGGCAGGTGCACTAAAGATTCATATGCCTCTTCATGCTTCAGCCATCGTTCCAGAGGACATGCTTCCATGCTGATGACGCTTGTTAAAAAAATAATGCATTAATTAAATTTGTGACTGAACTCCTTGGGGGAGAATTGTATGTCTCCTGCTCCGTTTTACCCATATTCTGCCATATATTTCATGTTATAGCAGTCTCGGATGATGACCCATCACATGTTGTTTGTTTTAAGAACACTTTCACTGCAGATTTGACAAAATGCAAAGAAGATACCAATTTCTAAATATAGCTACAGCAGTCAACCCAAGATTTAAGAATCTGAAGTGCCTTCCAAAATCTGAGAGGGATGAGGTGTGGAGCGTGCTTTCAGAAGTCTTAAAAGAGCAACAATCTGATGTGGAAATTACAGAACCCAAACCACCAAAAAAGAAAATCAACCTTCTGCTGGTGGCATCTGACTCATGATGATGAAAATGAACATGCATCGGTCTACACTGCTTTGGATGGTTATCAAGCAGAACCCGTCATCAGCATGGACGCATATCCCCTGGAATGGTGGTTGAAGCATGAAGGGACATATGAATCTTTAGTGCATCTGGCATGTAAATATCTTGCGACACTAGCTACAACAGTGCCATGCAAACGTCTGTTATCACTTTCAGGTAACATTGTAAACAAGAAGCAGGCAGCATTATCTTCTGCAAATGTAAACAAACTTGTTTGTCTGAGCGATTGGCTGAACAAGAAGTAGGACTGATTGGACCTGTAGGCTCTAAAGTTTTACATTGTTTTATTTTTGAATGCAGGGTTTTTTTGTATATAATTCTACATTTGTAAGTTCAACTTTCATGATAAAGAGATGGCACTGCAGTACTTGTATTAGGTGAATTGAAAAATGCTATTTCTTTTGTTTTTTACAGTGCAAATATTTGTAATCAAAAATAAAGTGAGCAGTGTACACTTTGTATTCTGTGTTGTAATTAAAATCAATATATTTGAAAATGTAGAAAACGTCCAAAAATATTTAAATAAATGGTATTCTATTATTGTTTAACAGCGCAATTAATCGTGCGATTAATTGCGATTAATTTTTTTAATTGCTTGACAGCCCTAATTATTAATTCCATCAATTGTTAAATAAATAAATTAAATTACACCTCTACCCCGATATAACGCTGTCCTCGGGAGCCAAAAAATCTTACTGCATTATAGGTGAAACCGCATTATATCGAACTTGCTTTGATCCGCCGGAGTGCGCAGCCCCGCCCCCCCCCCGCCCCCCCCGGAGCACTGCTTTACCGCGTTCTATCCAAATTTATGTTATATCGGGTCGCGTTATATCGGGGTAGAGGTGTATCTGTATAACTGGTAAACTTTCCTGAGTAGACAAGGCATTAGGCTTCGGTGCTTTTGAAAATGTTACCCCAATCTAACTCACATTGAAGTCAATGGAAAGACTTCCATTAACTTCAGTGGGAATTGGTTCAGTTCCTAACAGAATTGATGAGGCCCTGAAGTGAAGATATTATAGGAGGATCACCTTTTCCATTCAGGTACCCAGCTATTTATCTGTCTCTGCGTAAGTGAAAGTATCAAAAACCCCATTGTGCTAAAAGACATAAAAATGTTTTTTATGTGAACTTAGGAAACTTGTAAGTTAACCCTTCCAAGAGAGTCCCTGTTGCATTTTTAGGACAGTAAGAAGGCTGAGGCCATGTCTAGACTAAGAAAATCAGTTGCATTGTAAAACATGCTGTGGGCGGAAGTTCAGGATTACGTTAACCATAAACAGCTACCACATTTTGAAATGAGACTTGCTACACGGGGTGCAAAATCCTGTCTAAAATCATGTTAGTTGGAACATATTAGCTAATATATTTTAAAACATGACCTATTTCCGAATGTAGGTTTGAGTAAAGCTCAGCAGTGCTGAAATGTGAATGAGGGAAAGAGACACATACTGACGTAAAGGAGCCACACCCACAACAATTTTCTGTACTAAAATATAACTCATTCCTGAACATTATGTTACAAATTGTTTAAAATGTCTTCTGTGCACCTGAGGCACCCTCGTCAAAGTTAGACACCATCTAATACAGACAGGGCCGGCGCAACCCATTAGGCGACCTAGGCGGTCGCCTAGGGTGCTGCTATTTTGGGGGCGCCGGCGCCCCGGCCTCCCGTTGAAATTTGGGGGCGGGACCTTCTGCCGCCGCCGTTGGGGGCGGCATTTCGGGGGCGGGACCTTCCGCCACCTAGGGCGCCGGAAGAGCTGGCGCCGCTACTGAATGCAGAGGTTCTCAAACTGGGAGACGGGCCCCCCTGGGAGGCACGGAATGTATTCTGGGGGTGAGGGTGTGGGGTGTGTGTGTGAGAAGCTGCTCCGCCTTTGGAGCTGGGTGCCCAGCCAGCAGCCACTGCTCTCCATTCTGCTTTCAGAACAGGGCGGCCATGTGGCAGGAGCGGAGGCGGTATAAACTACTACAGACACAAAGAAGGGGAGCAGGGGGGCGCAATCAAATAAGCTTGAGAACCATTGGTCTAGTGAGTAGAAAACATTGCTGGTTGGGTGACTGCACTCGATTATTTCAAAGAAAGGGAAAAGTGCGTGTGCATTCATTCAGGAGAGTGGGGGCTATGAGTATTTGATTTGCTTGCCCTCACTCCTTGTTTTTTCCTTTAGATGTCAGGATACCCCATCCTAGTTGTCACTATTTTAGAAGATACCATGCTGAATTTGCTTAGAAAACAGTGCCAGTCATTGTTTTGCCAGTTCATTTTAACATTGAATTGTTACTAACAATTACATTTCTCTTCCACTTCCCACCAGCATACCTTGTTTGTTTGTTTGTTTGTTTAATCATCGGTTAATTAATAATATAAGAATAGCAAGATATCTACCCAATATAGAAAAAACACAATATAAATCTTATCTTAAAGAATAGCCAATCTACCCAAGTATGCAGCCAGCCAAGATCAAACAACTCTGGCACAAGGGCAAACATGGAAGCCAGCAGGCAAGTGCCACAGCATCTGAAGGGATGCCACATGTGAAAGGGAGAGCAGACTGAAGAAACAAAAAACATGCACAGGGGGGGACCCAAGAATGAGACAGCCAAAAAAAATGGGACTTGCAGTGTTCCATAAAGGCAGTCAACAAAGCCTCCTGGCTAGGGTGGCCAGATGTCCCGATTTTATTTTTTTGGTCTTTTTCTTATATAGGCTCCTATTACCCCTCCCCCCCCCTCCCGATTTTTCACATTTGCTGTCTGGTCACCCTACTCCTGGCAAGCCTCCTCCAGGAGGGCATTCCACATTCAATGACCTTTGACTGTGAAAGTCCCTATCCAGACCAGTTGTTATTGAATCTAAGTACAAGCAGTTCCAGTCAACTGCAGGCAGGAACATGGAATAACAACAGGTGATTGATCAAGTACTTAGGGTTTAAAAGGCCTGATTATATATATTTATATATTAATACTAAAAGCTTGAATTATATTATTTGGCATATTGACAGTAACTGTGTCAGATATAATTGACTCCCTCATTGCCACAGAATGTAGTAATAGCTATATAGATTCCACATGACTAGGGAAATACCTAATCCGACAGAGGATTTACTAAACTTTTAAGCTTATTGTGAAGCTTAGGAAAATCTACAGGAGAGAATTTCCTGTAAATACATTAAGAGTTTCCCAGCATTTAGAGCTCAATCCTATATGGTGCTGAGCAACCTCAGTTCTCACTGGAGTCAATGGAAGTTGAGGATGCTCAACACTCAATGTGTGTCTTATTTTGGGAGAACCCTATTTGCAATTATAGGAATAATCGATTAGTTACCAATATTTTAAAGTTAGAGTCAATCTTCGTTGACACAGATTTCTTTGAGAAAAGGACTTTTTACTCATTTGACAGATTAGAGAGACTTAGTATGGGACATAGGTTAAAAAAAAAGGAGAAAGACTATTCATAGCTTACTCCTTGCACTCCTAGAATTTAGGCTGTAACTCTATTTGATACTAGCCACTCCTCAAAGATGATCATAGAATTATCTAGGAGTTAAATTTGTGAAATGATGATCTGGCACTTGTCTGTTCAAGCATATTATTGATGTAGTATCATATAATTAACTCACACAAATATAGTTATGTAGAATACAAAGATTTTCCCTATGATTGCACAATATTTAGCAAGGTCTCTCTGCTACATAACTGAAATATGGATATGCCTGGATCTCATTCTTTCAGAGCTCATAGGGCAGTGTCTGCTTTAAGTTCTTTTGTACATTAAATGGCCAACACTTGACGTAGTAATAAAGACTATTTTTACATCGTGTCCTGTGCTCTGTCTGCTAGACATGAACAGAATGGACAGAGTAGTGAGTCACCTATTATCTATTGCAAGGTCTGTGTGCCTAACTGCAGGAAAACACATAAAACCTCTGCACTGTATCTGCCTGCCACACCTTGGAAACCTGGCATAACGCATTTGCTTTGACTTAAACTCTGAGGCCAGGTAAAAACTCTTTCCCAATGTGAAGAAATTTGGGAGCATCAGCTTTTGAACAACCACAAGTATAACCATTGTGCCTCAGCAAAGGGCTGTACCTTCCCCAAAACACAGCCAGTTGTGTTATATATGCTGTTCAAAGCCACTGCCCCCACTTTTAAAGTGAGCTGTAGCAATGTGGTTCTAAAAGTTGTAAGGCAGCATTTATTGCTATTCATGGTTCATGAGCCTGTGGCCAGGGATGGTAGTTTGTGTTATTAGTTGATGCACAAGAGACTGTCTATATACACTCACACAAACACTGTGTAACACTTAACACTTCTAGCCTCAACACATCTCAATATCCCAGCACATCTAAGAGGTGCATATGTTGATTGATGAATGCAAAAGGTGGTGTGGTTGTTATTGCAGAAAAGCTATTTTTTTAAATCAATATTCCATACTCACAAAATGGTCCCATCAACACCAGGTCCAAATAATAGCATTTTCAACTGTTAAGACTGGTTGACTGAGGTAGTCGGTAGTGAGTTACAGAGCCCTTAACAATGTGTCACATATTGGGTGTAATCCAGCTCAGGTAATGCTGAAAGCTGTGTCATGGCCTGTGTAAAACCAGCCAGTGGTCCCCATTCAGTTTCTAGTGGACCTTTGTTGAAAGTTTTAGGAGAAATGAGGGATGGAATAGGCATGGGCATTAAGCCACCCTCTCACCCTTAGCGGTGATCACTCCACGTCAGGATTGAGTCACATGCGCCAGGGGGAAGTGTAGGGAGGCTTGCACTGCTGCTGCTCCTGCTGTATCTGTTTTATGTATAGAAAACTTCAGTCTCTGTTGTTCTGTCCAGGCCCTTTCAGTACATTTGCTTTTTTTAAAAAGAACACAAGCTCTAAAGCAGGTTGGCCAACTCACCTGTTAACTCCTCTGTTTGGGCAATTGGATGTGTGTATGAATGAACCCTCTGAATTCAAGTTGCCCCAAGTGTATGAATGCAAAATTTGTTTAACAATTTATTCTGAATTTGTTTCATCTTTTAATAGGATTTTTCTAGAAGCAAAGTCTTGGGCACTGAAATCATAACTATCTACTGGGTGTAGAGTTTGTTGGAATTCTTTTTCTCCCCTCTGGAAAATTTTGACTTTTCAGCAAAAAAATGGAAACTGAAATGTTTTGATTTGAAAAAGATTTCCGGAGTCAGATTGCCTGATTTTCCTCTTATTTACTTTGGTTTTATATCAATGTAATTCCATTGACTTCAACGGAATAACTGCTGATTTGTCTCAATGCCAGTGATGAAAATCATGTCCTAAATATGTAGTGAAAAGAAAGAATACTACCACATCTTCAAAAAAATCATAATAATAACAGAATGTGCTGCTTCTGAATGACATTAAAACCAGACTCTGCTCTAGTGTGGCTAAAAACATGCCCTGTCATGAATGATGCTGAGGCACAAGTAAAGATGTGTTGATGTGATAAGGAATTACATACGTTGTTGTTGAACTAGATCTGTTAACAGTTTTAAACAGATAAAAATAACTCATGTCTGCCAAATACAAATGACAAAGTTGTTAGAGAAAAATACTTTCAATCACTAATATTATATTGTAAATGGCAGGGTGAGTTTAAAGATTCAGTAAAAGTTTATTGTACTTGATATTGTTCTTTTACACTGTAATAAACTAGTTTTGTTTAGATCCTCAGTTGGAAGGAGCAGCTCTCACTCAGTGCAGGTGTATAGGGAATGAGAGACAAAAGTGGAATTACACCTAAGGGCTGCTTTAACCTGTGCAGCACTGCAAGTGCCTCCAATGGGCTTTTCCACACCAGGGGATAGCTGGAGTTTGTAGCTGTCTGGCCAGGTCCCTAATACATATCTTATGCCATGTCTGGGAGGGATTGGCTCAGAGCCCTCTGGGATTTCTCGTATGACAGAGGTTCTCAATATAAGTGCTGCAAATAGGTGTCAGGGGGTCCCAACCATCCTACTTTTCCTATATTGCTAAACAAGAGTAGGCTTCTGGCAGGATCCCAGCTAGATGGGACTTGTTTTTCATGTTAAGTTTGAAAGTATATAGCACACACTGTAGTTTATATCTAATATTCTCTACCTTGCAGCTAGGAAATTTTTTTTCTAGTGATTGTTCTTGTTTTGGAGGTTTTTTTTACCCTACACATTAAAAAAAATATCTAAAATCTTGCAAAAGTCCCCACAATCTGAAGTGCATCTACACATTCTTTAACTGACATATATCACCATACAAGTACCAAGGGCAACATTTAAAAAAAAAAAACTCTAATTTTTGCTTGCCTCAAATTTTGGATGACCAACTTTGACACACAAGATGTTTCCCAAAATCAAAGCACACTTTTGAAAATATTAGCTGTAGCAACCACTCATGCTCCTAGTGAAGTCAATGGAAGTGTTGCCATTGATTTGAATGGGAGCTAGATTAACACCTAAAGTATCCGTTCACAGATCTACTAAAGAGCTGTACTGAGGTTGTTTTTATAAGAAATACCTTTCCTATCTAGCAATTAAAATTTGCTGTAGTTAGTAAAATGACTTAGCCAGGATAACTTGTTTTTGGTAGTTCTGTTGGGCTGTGTTCCTGGCACCAGAATGTTACCTAGGAATGAATTAAACATACTGCACTACTTAGGAATAGTTTGTTGATGGAAAACTGCAAACCAGGGACAAATTGAAAATCCTCACTCAAGTAGTGCTTATTCATGAATAGGATAGGAATAGGGCCCTAAGTTTTTCTCTTCTGTACATTATATATTATACCCTAATACATACTTTTGATTTGCCATTTTAAATACTTCAGCATCAACAAATGTTGTTTTAGATCATTTAAAATATTAGCAATTAAGGCTTAAAGAAAATCTACCTTCACTAATCATCAGCTGAGTTATTTCTCAAATGCCAGCCAAGAATTGCATGTAGCTGGCTAAAATCCACTCTGATCAGCGCAGTGGAAAATAAGTAAGACAAATGAAAGAACAGACTGGCAATATTGATAGTAAAGTATGTTCTCCAGCTCATATGGATCTGGAATCTCAGGTGAAAGTAGAAATGGTTAGAAAGGATAACAGTTATATAGTGAGTTAGTTCTTTGGTACATGTGATGACTTAATGGCTTGCACATAAATCTGCTATGCACTATGTAGTTTCTGTGTGATCCAGGTTTCTACAGAACCCGTGTTTTTTCTGTGGCTCACTGCCATCCACTCCACTAAACCCTGAACAACTTTCTCTCCAGCCATGTTTGATATGACACATAGCAGATACAGGGTGGCTGAGAGGTTGCAAGAACAGATGAAAGGCTGGGAGAAGAACAAAGTCATCTTTCAAACCCATCTTATTTGCTCAAGCTTTACACGGGGTCATGTGTGCTTAAAGTCTAACAAACCCACAAGATTCTTATAACCTGTGCTACGTAGTATTTGGATGGAAATAAAAATCCTTCTGTTTTGGAGTTAAAAGCCAAAGATAAAATAGAACCTCTTCAAGTATAATGTTTCTATAAATCCCATACAGCTGTGGGCCCTGTTATATATGAGAAATAAACCAGGGTTTTAGAAGGAAAAGGCATCAGATTCCAGCAAAAGGTAGACAAATTAGCCTGATGTACACCTGTACCATTTGTGAGCATGGAGTGGGGAAAACTGGGACTGTGTTTTTGAAAGGGCCAAGAGTATTGAATAGAAACAGCCTTCTTGAAGCAGTTTATGTCGCCATAGTTAAGTGTTGGCACTTAACGAATAAGCTAGCCAACCAGTCCCTAATGTTGGGCCAGGATGCTGTTGTATTTGGTCAGGGCTGTCTTCATATTTTCTCTGAAGACACTCACAGTGAAATGGAGACAAACAAGATTTGAGAAGTCGGACACAGTTTCTAGGAGCTAATAAAATGTGTATGTGTGTGATGGGGTTCTTAAAAAATACTAAAATGTCAATAACAAGCACTTACATGGCATCTTTCATGCACTGATTCTCACACCACGTCTGTGAGGGAGATAAATATTATTTTCTCTATTTTACTAATGATGAAACTGTGGCACAGAAAGGTGGAGTGACTTGCCCAGGCTTACACAACAAATCAGGGGCAATGCCAGGAACAGGACTCTTGTCACTGAGTCGTTTGCCCTCATTAAATGATGACTTTACCTCTTGAGAAGCATCTAACAAGAGGGTGACAATAGAAATGTCTATGTTGCTCAGGCCTGATCCACTCACTCTTTTATCAGTGTGATAGACTGAGTGAGTCTACATCTATATATAATGTGGGTCCTCATGTATGAGCTCTGGGTCAGTGCACCCCCACTTCCTAACACAAAGATAAAATGTTGCATGAGTTTTTCAGTCATCAATGAAGATTTTCTTTCCCCGCTTTTTGAAGGATATTTCAATATATTATTTTACTGGTGTCTATAAAAGCGTTCCTCTTACAAGCTGGCAGATGTTTTGGGGAGGGTCACAGGTGCTGCTATATAATATGCATACTTATGTTATATAAATAACAACAACTGGACCTGGATAGAATCACTGGAGATGTGCTCACCCACTCAACAAACTGAAAGGAGAAAATGTGGAGTATGGAACTGGCAGGAGGAATTACACAATGTCATCTATTGCTGCAATACTCCTGAGAACTCATTTCGTGGTAAATTGGAGGAGGGAAATAGTAGGCCAGCAGTAATGTATTCTGTTGTCTTCTCCTCTATGGTTGACACCCTTTCATGCATCTCATCTCCCTGACTTGTCTTTATGGTCATACGTTTTAGAGAGAGAGAGAGACTTGCAATAGCTGATTTTCAGACAAACTGGTAGTTTTAAATTTTCCTTTTTAAATCCCAAATGAGCGTAATCAATATCAAAGACTAAGCGACTTTAAACATTTCATTTTTAAATAAAGTCTTGTATTGCTAAGAATTCAAAATTGCCCAACTGTTGTATAGGATGGGATTTTCAAAAACTCCTAAGGGATTGAGTAGCATAAGTCCCATTGAGAGTTAATGGCATTTATACACCACTTAGGCTCTTGAAAATCCCATTCCTGTGTGTATGCATTTACCTCCCCTGGTTTATATATTGATCAAATCAATTCAAATTTCAAAAAACAAAAATTTCTCTGGACTGAGACAAATACTGTGTCAATGCTCTGAATGAATGTTCATAACAAGCTAGCTCCCCGGTCCTTTCTCAAAAACGGGGGTTTAAAATTGAAACACTAATAAGCTTTCAGTAGAGTTATGCTCTCAGTCATCGCTATAATTGATACAAAATAGGCCACACCCAGTTTAGGAATGTATAGTGATAATAGCACCATCTAGTGGGCACTGGGACCTACTGAATCTGATATCATTTGAACTTTACCACTCGCTTCCTGTTTACCAGAGTACTACGTGATGTTCTTGTTTTCAATTAAAGGGTTGTATGCCTGCCAGTTTATCTGGAGGGAAAGAATGTAAGTAGGAAGCTCCAGGCAGTTGTGGGATTAATTCAGATTCTACATTAATAGGCACTATAGAAATACCTAAAATAGATTTATTTAATGTGGGGATTTCTCCTTCCAATGCTGCATTGTGTTCCCTTCCAGACTTCAGAGCATTGTGGACACCATCACCCAACAGTGTTTTTGAGGCAAACCCTCTCTGGTGGCCTGGTCTTGTATTTACTGCACTAATCTTGAAAGTGAAATGAAAAGTACTGAAAAGGCTTCAGAGTTGACCTACCTTTCCAATTATCAATATTCAAAGTTCTTCCTACTTATCCCACGGCTCTGCATTGAGTGAGAAGAATAACTTTATTCAGGATAAAGGAATAGGAGTACCTGTGGCCCACGAAAGCTTATGCTACAATAAATAAATAAATTTGTTAGTCTCTAAAGTGCCACAAGTGCTCCTATTCCTTTTTGCGGATACAGACTAACACGGCTATTACTCTGAAACCTTTATTCAGGATGAGATTAAAATCTATACATTTATAAAACACTCATTTTCCTCTACTAGGCAGTAGATATAAAGCACAATATGAAAACACAATAATAGCCTTGCTTGAGGCAAATACACATCACATATCCATCAGCTATCCTGACTTTTTGAAAGGAATAGGCTAATTAGTTGACAGAGATGGGGGGTAAAATCCTGATTCCATTGAAGTCAATAGGAGATTTGCCATTGACTTAAATGGAGTCAGCATTTCATCCAGGATATTTACAGAAGGAACACAGCATGACTAGAATCTACAGTATTTCCAGCCATGGAAAAAGTCTAGTCATCTTGAAATATTCATCCAACTCAAGCCATTTTTATCACTCCTCTTTCTCAGAAAAGACTTGGTGGCTAAAATAGTTTACTGGTTATCTACGGGTGGTAGAATAACATGATGACATCTAAGATTTTCTCAGCTGCATATAACTGATATCTCAGTTTGACTCATCACAGTAGTCTACAGATTCTTGTGCATTTCATCAAGTCAAAGATCTCTTTATTCAATATTTTTAGATTCAAATCATGTCGGGTGGTGAGCACTGCTCATGCGGTGCTAGACACCCCCAGCTCCCAATGAATGAAATGGGAATTGAACTCAGTGGGATTTGAGGGTGTCCAGTACCTCACAGGAGCTGTTCGGTACCTCACAGACTCTTAAACTGTCCCTTTTTTATCATTTAAAAAACAAGTGCTCATTGTTACTCAGATGAAGGAATATATTGGATGACTTGTTTTTTGTTTTGCTGTCTTCCTCTTCAGATGACCTATCTCTCTCGTATTATGGACGTGTCTTTCTCACTGAAGCTTCCTTCAAAATATTTTGCATTGCATTTACAAGATGCTGTTTTCAAAATGTGTGTGAATGTCGTGGTTATGAAAGTGAGAGATTAACGTCACTAGCTAGAGACAGGCATAGCGGAGACAGGTGCTGTGCATATATATCTACACAGCTCTGCCAGTGCATCTCAGTCTTGATCAGCAACATTCATACTATTCTAATCCTTGTTCCCTCTTGTGCCAAATGTTGTGGTGCCTTTTTGATATGTATAAATGTTCCTATTGCAGCAGAAGTCACAGTGACTGCTTTTTGCTTACTTTTCAGCCTGTGCTTTTCGTGTGCTTGCATGACCTGCACTGTCACTGCTGTAAAGTTCAGCGCCCAGCTTTGGGGACTGTTAATGTGCAGTAAAGTAATTCTGCTTGTCTCGGGTTCTACATGATCTGAATTTCAAAAGCAAAGGAAATTGGAGTTAATAGTGCAGCCTCTTTCTAACTCTTTTCCCATCCTCAGTACTAATTACTGGCACTCTGTTCCATTTGACCTGCTTCATCATAGCTGAACTATACACTGTGATTTATTCATTGTGTAGTAATCTTACTATGAGAAATTTGAATGGTCCTTTGTATTATAAATCTTTAGGGCCAGATCCTGCACCAAAACTTGGTGGGGGACAGAATGATGTCGTGACTTCAAGGGACGAGAGCATCTTATCCCAAACAATTTATGCACCTGTGCTTGCCGGAGAAATACTTCACTCTTTCAAGTATAGAATAATATCTAGTTATAGGCTAAATGACTGCAAATTTTGCCTCCAGGATCAGGAGTAGACAGAACTACCCACAGCCACAATTACTCCTAGCCTGTGCCAGGTTCTCTTTATTCCCCGATATGTCACGTACGAACCTTGGAAGAGAGATGGAAAGACTCTGTCAGGCACTGGATATACTGTTCCTATTCTACCCCAATAAACAGTACTTCTGCATCATCTCAGACACGTCATTCCAGTACACTCTCCATTACACAAAGCTTAATCCTTTGCAGGATTTGGCTGCTAGTACATAAAATGTGATTTGGGGTTATATTTGTAGTACACATACTGTGCTATAAATAATATGGAACATAGGCCAAATCTATATCCTACTGAACTACGTGCACGTTCTGCCACTGACGTCACATGGACCAGACTGGCTAACTAAAAATCATTATAAGTAACAGTTAGACACCTGAACTTTTTTCAGATAATTTCATTTAACATTCTGCACTAGCCCAGATGGCACCAGCTTAGAAAACAACTGTTCCCATCACTTCACTGCACTAGCAAATGTAGTGTCTGTGTTGCAATGGTGAAAGTGCTAGTGTGGATCATGCTCAGGGCTTTCTGGCTCATCAGAGCAGAATTTCAGGACATGGTAGTGGAAAGGCCTGGCTTCTTTCTACACTAGGACTTGGAGCTTTGGTAGCAAAAAAAAAGGAGCACTACATTTGCGAGTACAGATAAGGTTGTAGAGTCACATTCTGTACAGTCCTTAAGCTTGATGTGTCCCTTATTCTCACAACTAAATGGAGGAAACACTGTATCTATTGAGTTAGAATGAAACATGAGATCCTGCTGGGCACACACAAGGTACAGATGTGGATTTCCAAGCTTTCACTTGACTATAGTGTTCAGCACAATGAATGAAATGTGGCTGTGTAATCTTACATTTTGCAGGGCTGCCTGGTGTTTATAGCTGACACGTCAACGCTACCACTGTAGGATACCAACAGACAGCACTGTAAAACATGAAAGGACAACTTTGCTCACATTTCCAGTTTAAGTAGTTAAATTCTAGATATTTAATTCTTCAAAGTGTCCAGTTGGTGGTGCCAAATAGTAACTATAAAGGTACATTTTTGTATCTTAAATCTTAACTACAAATATTGTAAGAACTGTTCTGTTTTGTGACACTTTTTCCTGTGATTTCTCCACCACACTTGCTCTAGCAATTTTCCCAGTCATGCTTCAATTAACACAATGGGCCTGATACTCCACTGTCTTGCACCTTGTATAATTATGTACACCTTGTGCAAAGGGTTGTAGACCACAATCATTTTGATTTGGTCGCATTTAACACCCATTTTGCACAAGGTGTAAATGACTACACAAGGATCAAGCAGTGCAGCATCAAGCCCAATATATTTTCCATAAAATAAATATGTTTGTTACTTCATAAATCATCAAGGAACTGTGGAAATGTACACACCTGCCTTCTTGGGTCATGGCTGTATCTGTACCTGGCATTCATGTCATTTATTTATCCCATCTGATGTGCTGCGTGGGATCTTAAACACATTTATTATGGCTGCCAAGGCGTCAGCTTATGATATTGGTTTCTGCAAAGTTCAGTTGTCGAAACTATTTATTTTGGAAAATACCTCTGTTTTAACATTAAAAAAGAAGAAGAAGAAGAAGGGAAGGGATCCAGTGTTATGTTTTATTACCTTAGCAGCGACCTAGAAAATGTGCTGGTGAGAACAGAAAATTTAATGCACCAGTGAGTGCTTACAACCACAATTTGTTTTAATTCTTTTTGATATTTGATTATAAAGGTTAAGGCAGGAATGAGAATGCCAAATTAAAGTGCTTACTTTCCTATGGCTCTCTGCCAGTAAAGTCAGTGCTGACATAGAGGGGCCAAGTTTTCTGCTGGTGACAGGGGGTCAGATCAGTCTGGCTGTTTACATGAATGCTGCCTCTGTCTTTCACATTGCGCTGGGTCACAGATATGGTCATTTTATAAAGATCCTTTGGTCCCTATCCTGGTGATTGCCCTCAGCTCCCACTGACTTCATATTTCCCACAATAAGATTACAACACAATGCATGTTACACAATACAGTGCTCCTGCTGTGATAAGGCAGGTCAGATGGAACAGTGTGATTACCTGCTAATGGGGGTGGGGAAAGTGTCAGACAGAAGGTAGAGCCAGGGGTGGGAGTGGCACTATTAACTCTGATTTCCATTGTTTTTTGGAATTCAGATCATGCAGAATCATGACCAATGGAGTCACTTCAATGCACAGTGACAGATATTTTCCAGAGCTGGACTCAGCACTTTGTAGGCAACATCGCTGACCCTTCAGGTCAAACAAGTAAATATAAAGTATATCATGAACAGTAAACAGGAGCCAGTCACGGGGACGCCTGCTTCGTCAGAAACACATTTTGTGCTTACCAAAATAACACCTGACTTTGGCTTCGATGATGAGGGCACTCAACACCTTCTGGCAGACCCATAATATGCACATTGATTTTTTATGATGCAGAGCATTGGCACTTGGTTGATACAAGTAGTACTCCTTATTCAGCCCTGCAGGTAAAGAGATTACTAAAATACAGCCTTTATCATGGCAAAATCATTACCTTAGGCATATGGTATTTTAAGAATGTGTATCATGCAGTGTCTTAACATGTCAGGAAGATATGGGCCACATCTGCTCAGACTTTGTGCACAGTAAATAAGTTTTTGTTGATAAGAGTTTTACTCTGCTGAGATATGTATCATGATATGGCCTGAAGTTTCCCTTGGGGATGATGAAGACTAATGATTTCCAGAAGCTCTTCAGGAAAATGAAATCCTTTACAAGGTATTAGGTCTAATCATTTTGTAAGCATTTAAAAACACAATGACCACATTCTTCCCTCAGTTACTCATGTGCAACTCCAGTGCCATTAATGGAAGTTTTGCACATGCATGCAGAATTGGACAGTACTCCAACTGCACTGTGTGACCAGTTACTGATCACTGTTACATCATTTCTTGGGAGAAATGCGTAGGCCATTTAAAATCTGCACTAAGGAATTTTAAGCATTGTAATTCTAGAAACAACATATCAAATCTTTCTTGCAGGAGTGGCACAGGCAGCAGTAGTGGAAGATATATGGGGCTAAATTCTGCTCTTATGTATATCCAATTCATTTTTTTCAACTTAGAGAAAATGTAAAGAATGCTTATGCTAGGCTCTCGGTACTCATTGAAGCCTATAGAGATGCATGGGTATAACTAAGAGCAGAATCTGGCTAATGGTCTTTACTTTCATCAACAATAGTTGACCATTGGTTAACTTGTAATCTTGTTTGACTTTCTAAGGCCGTGCGCACATGGACTTTTCTTTTGGGGATTTTTCACCTAGTTAAATATGTCATAGGTCTTCCCTTTCTTCTTCTGCAGGCAGTATTATTTTCCTCCCTCTTCTGCTCTCATCATCTTTCTTTCGACCTTCTTTGTCTGTGTGTTTGTGTCTGTCTGTCTCTCTCTCTCGCTCTCCTCCACCCCTTTTTCTTTTTCCTTATTGAGTGAGAGGCTGCATGTTACAAGTTGTTTGGTATCCTTAGCTGAAACTCAACAGAGCTCTCCCACCCCCAAATCTAAAGCAAAACTTTTCCTTTTGAAATATTATGCATCAGTTTATTTTTCCATATTCACTGTTGCCAACTCTTGTAGTTTAATTGCAAGTGTCTTGATGCTGATGTTTTTTCTTCAAGCCTGAATTCCTGGAGTCTTGTGATTACATGAAACTGTCATCTTTATTTAACCCCCTGCCATCCCTAAGATTCTAGTGCTCATGATTGCCGAGAAAAGCTTGAAAATGTGACCCGAGTGCATCCTGAAGGCTCAGAAAGCAAAAGGCAAATAAAAAGAACCCAACATTTATTGTTTTGTTTTTTAAAGTCATGATTTTTTGGGGTCTGGGTCATGAGTTTTAAACATTTGAGGCTGGCAATACTGCATGTGTTATCTTTTATTTTTATAGTATTATTTAAACAATATGACTGCCTCTGTTTAGGCTTGATGGGAGGTTTTCAGTGAACTTTGAATCAAGCTCTTAATGAGCATTTAGACACACCTACCAGTTGACTTCTTAGGCACATGGACAAGGGTAGATTGCTGTAAACAGGTCTAGACATGTGTCTGCCTAATTATTCACCCCCTCTGCAGTTTAGCTGTTATTATCAAATGTATTTTTATGGACTGCCCTGACGATCTCCTGATTGTTGGTTTTTGTGTGTTATGGGTGTATAATTATGGGTTCTGAGCTTTGATCTTTGGGAATGTGGTATGTTGAGTGGTATATTTTAAGGAATAATAAGGAAAAAACTAGTTTATGTTAAAGATTTGTAAAATGGTTTTAATGCAAAATTACATATTACTACTAAAATATATACCAGTATTCACTTTGCTTTGTTTTCCTTTAGCACAGACTATTGTATGCCTTGGAAGCAGGGCACTATCATGATACTATTTTGTCCTTATTTTAAACTGGTAAATTACACTGCACACATATTTCATGTAATAAGCCAACTAATTCTGTATTTACATAGCAAATTACCTTCGCATCTCCCTTTGATTCCTCAATAGTGAAATGTGGAAGGACATTTGAAGAGTTGAAGCCTTGATTTTGTGCTTCAATTAAGTTTTAGGGACTTAGTTAAAATGGTTAGAAGGAAATATTTTAGGCCCTGATCCCACAAAGACTTAAGCACATGTGTAACTTTATGCATATGAGTAGCCCGCATGGAATTCATTGGGACTGCTCAGCTACTTAAAGTTACACAAGTGCTTAAGGACTTTGCTGAATTGGGGCCAGGGTTCCAAAATGCACCCTGTAGAAAAGTATTTAGAAATGTGATGGGAATTATATTGTTTGTTACAATTTACCACTAGTTCTGTATTTCTTAAGAATGCAGATCTCAAGCCTAGATTGTTAATAATATTAATGTTGTATTTCCACAGAGCATGACTTGAGGTCAAATTTAGTTCAAAACTTAGCATTTTAAAACAGATACTTCCTAGTGATAGGGGAACTTTTGCTCTTTAGCAGCACTGAAATCAATATACAAGTTCTGAAGACATTTTTAGATGTGAATTTGCTGCTGGAGCCACTTTCTAATAGCAGGCACATGCTGCTGTGAAATAGTTTGCATTTCATAACCCAAGATTTACAGGCTCCATATCATTGCAGCCTATAAAAAGGGGTTGAGTTGTTATGCAACTGTTAAGAGCTGATTATGGAAGGTAATAGAATATGATGACTTTTTGGAATAAACTAGAGAACCTATTGAAATATACATCCCTGTACTTTCTATTGTATGTATTCATTATGTATGAGTTATAATATAAGTGAATGTTAGCATAATCTAGGGTGCTTATAATGTATTCCCAGGATTGTTGTTATATACCAGGGGTGGGCAAACTTTTTGGCCCTAGGGCCACATTGGGTACAGAAATTGTATGGAGGGAAGGCTGGGGGAGGCTATGCCTCCCCAAACAGCGAGGTGTGGCCTGGCCCCCGCCCCCTGTCCAGCTCCCCGGAACTCCCACCCCCATCCAATCCCCCCCTGCTCCCCACTCCTGACTGCCCCCCGGGACTCCCGCATCCTATCCAAAGACCCCTGCTCTCTGCCCCCGACCATCCTCCTGGGACGCCCATCCCCTATCCAATCCCCCCTGCTTCCCACCCCCTGACCACCCCCGGGACTCTGCCCCATCCAACCTCCCCTGCTCCCCATCCCCTGGAGCCCCTTATCCAACCCTCCCCACCCCACGTTACCTGTGGGGTGGGGGGAAGGGGGACTCAGTCCTTTCCCTGTGCGTTTCCCCTGCTCGTTTGGCTGCTCTTCCTGGCAGTCGGGCAGGGCTTGCTCCCTGTCTGGGCTTGGCTTCTGGGGACAGGGGCCAAGCATGCTGGGGGTGAAGGGGGGCCCTGGCTTGCTCTGCCCCTGTCCCCGGCAGCAGGGCCCAGGCCCCTTGACCGCCCCCCTGCAACCCCCCCTGCTCCTCGCCTCCCCCCCCCCGGAACTCCCCCTGCTGCCCACCCCCTGACCGCGCCGCCCTGGAGCACCAGGTCTGGCGGCACTATAGCCGTGCCACCCGGCCGGAGCTGCAGCCACACTGCCCAGGCGCTGGGGGAACTGTGACTGCGAGGGAGGCAAGGAGGGAGGGGAGCAGAAGGGGAGGGGCCAGGGGCTAGCCTCCGCCCCGCTCACCGCGATGCCAGGGAGTTGGGCTGGCTCCTCCGCAAGCCTGTCCTGACCCCGCTCCCTGGCAGGAGCTCGGGGGCCAGAGGGAAGGGTCCTGCAGGCCGGATGTGGCCCGCGGGCCGTAGTTTGCCCCCCGCTGTTATATACTATAGTATTTGTGCTGTTTGATCTATGGATACTGGTTATCAATAACTCACAGTTATGGGGTTTTAAAATATGTCATTCACACTTTGTGTTTTTATGGTACCTAGCACAATGGGGCCTTGATCTTGGTTAATCCCTAAACACTATCATAATAAACTTGATTATTAATAATAATTATTCACAGCTATTTTCATTGTTCTTTTTCTAAGATACAACCACCTTCCCCACAATAAAAACATTAAAAATAAAAGTAATAATAATCATTCACTCAGCATGTATAGACTTTGAAGGACAAATGAGTGACCAGGTCCCAAGCAGTTATTCCCTTGCTGTTACTCCTTTAAAAATCAATTTCCGCTTTACCTAAAGGAAAATTCTTAAAATATTAATTATTATCTCAATAAAAGGAGCTAAGCTGCAATAAAGAAAGCAGAGGCTTTATAATTATGCAACCCAGACACACACAGGGCGATAGCAGATCCAGGGTTGCAACATCCCAACTGCAAATTAGAACTTGTAATGTCAGTTTTTAACATTTATAATCCAACTTGGTAGTGGACACAGAAAGTGGCCACAGAATATTTATAACCAGCATGATATTTCTGTTTCATAATAGATTTTGCTTGTCCATCTCTTTCTCTGCCCTTTTGTGTTGATTCTCAGCCTCGAAAACATGTTAAAGAAATAGAACTTAATTTTTAACTGAGCTGACTGCTGGCAGGCTGCAAAGGCCAAACCCTTGGCCACATTTTATGACAAAATAACTCAGCCGAGAGCTATAAACACTCACAATTTAACTTTTAGAATAAATGGTAGGTTTTAAGAAAAAAATTCCCAAAGTTGCTATAATAAGTAAATGCCATCAAAATATGCAGCCAGGAGTAGCCAGTTTGTATTTGCAGAGCAAAAATGAGTAATTTGCTTGGTAGTTCTGAGGGGATAAGTGCTGGAAGAAAAGAGGCCTAGAAATAGGTGAGAAAAAGCAGTGGGGCGCAACATTTGGCAAGAGATCAGAGGAGAATATTTGCCTCAGAAATAGGAAATCTCTGAGCAATGCCATGAGCTTGCAAATACCCTGCATATGCTTAACATTACACACTGTGAAAAAGAACCCTTTGACGTCAATGGGACAACATGCAGTGCATAATGTTGAGCATGTGTGTAAATCTTTGCAAATTCATGGGGGGAGTTTGGTGATATCACAATTCACATGAGCTCTGCTCTTGTTTATGGTACACCTTGATAGATGTAATGTAAGTTGGAATCTGCTGAAGGTTCTGACTGTGCCCTGATCCTGTGAAGAGCCATTGAAAGGGACTCGCAAATGTAAGTCTTTGCAGGATCAAAGTTTAAATGGTTATTAGGGTCTGATCCACCACCTATTGAAATCAGTGGAAAGTCTCCCATAGACTTCAATGGCCATTGTATCAAACCCCCACTGCCTAAACTGAGCTGCTGCCAGTGCTTAGAAAAGATGTAAGAAAAATACTTCACAAAAGCATGATTCAATATTCCCAACACAACCAAAGCACATGGGTATATGGTATAATTGTGCACCTTTTGTGTTATTACTCACTATACTTACACTAGCCTAATAGTGTAGCTCAGGGGTCGGCAACCTTTCAGGAGTGGTGTGCCGAGTCTTCATTTATTCCCTCTGATTTAAGGTTTCACGTGCCAGTCAGACATTTTAACATTTTTAGAATGTCTCTTTCTATAAGTCTATAATATATAACTAAACTATTGTTGTATGTAAAGTAAATAAGGTTTTTAAAAGGTTTAAGAAACTTCATTTAAAATTAAATTATAATGCAAAGCCCCCCTGACCGGTGGCCAGGACCCGGGCAGTGCGAGTGCCCCTGAAAATCCGCTTGCGTGCCGCCTTCGGCACCCGTGCCATAGGTTGCCTACCCCTGGTGTAGCTTATACATTAGCCTCTGATAGGTTACAATGGCTGCAGTAGCCTTCATTTTACATGTGAATTCACAATCCAGATGCCCAGCAATATAAATCTTATATAGAATACACAGACACATGTTTACTTACACAATGTGGGATGGTAAGGTGTGGTGCATTGTAAAGTTTTTATTGGCATCTGTCTGAGATGACTGTATTACAAGAGGCAGAGGCACAAATGAGTAGGGCATGTCATCACAAACAAGTGCCAATAAAAACTTCAAGGCACACCACTGCATTCCATAACTGTACAGAGCTCACTGCAGCATCAGGCCCTTCATGACCAACCTGATTTTACAGATGGAGGCATTGGAGAAATAGGACTAATACAATTTAAAACTCTCTAGAAGTTTTTTGTAAATTAGGTTATGTATTAAAAATAAGGTGAGAAAACTGCTGGGAAGTGTTTTCCCCAACCAACAGTCTCTCTTGGTTGATGCCTTGCTCTTCATGTGCATCCTTTTGCTTTGCTTCTCTCTCTTCCCCCATCAAGAAATACTAACTCCACCCACATCACAAGTGGCAAACAGGACTGGAGTGAGGAAGCAGGGAGTGACTTAGTGCTCATTCCTTGGCTAGCTGGCAGGATTTAATGACCTGTGTGAGGCCTCTTTCCCAGCTATGAAACACTCCTAAAGTTTGATCCATATTTTCTTAGACAAGGAAAATAATTATTTTTGTGGTGGATCCTTGTCTTTTGCTGTGTAAAATGTGCTAACTGGACAGGAGTATTAGAAGCAGGTCTGTTGGAGTTATAGTGGACAAGTGGAGGTTAGAAGCCCCCAAGTGCAGAATAAGCTGAATTTTTGTCTGTGATTTGTAGTTTATTCCATGGGTGCAGAAATATACAGTTGCCTTTTAACATGGTAATCATGTGACATGCATTATATAGCACCTTCCATCCAAGGATCTCAGCACACTTCACAAACTTTGATTAATTTTGCCTCACAATCCAGTGTCATAGTATAGATAATAAATATTATTATCCCCGTTTTACAAATGAAGTAACAGAGACAGTGATGTTGAGTGACTTGCCCATGTCACACAGCAAATCTGTTGCAGACAGAATACAGCCTAGGTTTTCTTGATTTAGTCTTGTGCTTACCACAAGACTATCTTTCCTTCCTGGTTATGTGGTATAACCATGCTCTAGAAATGTACAAACCGATATTTACTTTTATTCTTTATAATAATCACTGTTACATAGCATCTTTCATCTGAGAATTTCAACATGCTTAACAAACATTAATTAAGCTTCACAACCCAGTCTCACCCCAGTAAACCTTTCCCCATAGAAGTAAAATATTTCTAAACAGAATTGGGCAAAATGAGACCCACAAGGGCGGGAAGCTGTTTGCCCAAATGTACATAGTGAGTCAGTCAATGACAGAGCCCAGGCTAGAACCCAGGAATCCTGCTCTCGCCTAAGGCACTTTCCTGTCCTTTTAAAGGAAGCTGTAGCACATATGGGGCAAAAAAACATTTTAAAGGTATAATAAAATATTGAGATATTGGCATTTTTAATGTATACGAAACCTAATGCCTCTTAGATTAAAAATTTGACCTCCAATGGATCAGTTGGTTTGCGCCTTGGGATTTTTTTTAATGAATGATTTCCATCAGACTAGAGTCCCAATTATAGTTGTGAAAAAGCCTTGCTCAGAGTGCCCAGTGCCTTGTTGGAATCAGGTCTGGCATACTGATACAGATGAATTTGCCTGCCGTGTTTGAGGCTGTCAATGAGAAAATTCTGCCATCTCTGCCATAAGTGCTCCCTCACTTGATCCTCTTAACCCTTACTTGAATGGGGTAGGCTTGTTTCATGTGAGTAGTTCTAATTACTTTTAATCCATCAAGGCAAATCAGTTTGCACAAGTAAAGGTTGAGAACCAGAATCCATCAAAGAGCACAAGGCCACTGAACTCTCTGAAAGCATTTTTTCATAACTGGCACTGGGAGTGTAACTGAAATTATTCAGAAGGGTGCAGTCAGAGATTGTGTGCAGTCAGAGATTGGAGACCTGGGATTCAGGATACCCCTCGCCAAACCATGGGGGACCACCTCCACCCAAGAAGTGGCATCACAAACAAGATTTGGGGAGTTTCAGCAGGGACCTCTGAGACCAAGTCACTTAAGGAGCAGACAACCTCCCTTTCTCCTCAGGCACTTTCCCCCCAAGACTATATTAGGGCAGAGGAAAGCAGCTATCCTTTCCCCACAGGTGGCTGTTCCCACTCCAATGAGTATGCCTTACCCCATCGGAGCTCTCTGGCTGCCTTGGGTCACTGGGAGGAAGCCCCTGCTCCAAGTGGAATTTTCAGCTGGAGAAGCAGCAGCAGCAGCAGCACTAAGGCTGGAGAAGGGGAGAGAGTCCAGCGGAGGATAGAGAGGATAGCCATGCAGATGGGAAGTGGGAGGGTGGAAGCTGGACTGCTGGGGAGTTGATTCAGAGTAGAGAGCACTGATTTGTCTAACTAGGCGTGCAGTACTTGGTGCATTGTATTAGTGGGGTCTGAGACTGAGTTGGGTTTGCTGTAACTCAGATTAGGGTCTGCCCCTGGGATTTCACCTGGTAGTGACTGGGGCTTGCTCCCTTCAGATAAAAGTATTGTCATATTGCTAAATGTGGTGTCTGTCCCTGGGGTTAACCCTGGCCTTCCCAAAAGGGGGGTTGTTGTGCAATCAGAGGTTGTGGGACCTGGGTTTTGGGATACCCCTCATCATCCCCTGAAGGATGCCCTCCTGACAATTGCAATGACTTTCTCAATGACAATAGGGTCTTCTTGGCAATTCATTTTCTGGTTGTAATTGTTTTATCTTCCGTTGGATCCGGAGACTTGAATCACCTCTCACATCACTGTAAATCAGGAGTAGCCATGCTGAAGTCAATGGAGTTATAGCAGTGTAACTGAGAAGAGAATCTGTTCCATGTGTGTGATTTACGTTTCTCTGCTGGTGTTCCACAAGATCAGTTTTGACTCCCTTGCTGTCTGAGATATCATTCAAAATCATATGCAGCTTTTCACTTTCTACTGCAGATGGTACACAACTGTATTCGTGTTGGTTTCTCATGAGCTAGAAGCAGCCTGTTCAATCCTATTTGTCTGGAGGAGGCTTGGCGAGCATTCCTTATGGGGGGAAAAACGGACAGTAAAGGTTTTGAAATATACCCTTGCTAAATGTACTGATTTTATTCTTTCTTTATGTGGAATTATTTACAGCTACTGTATCCTGTCTGGTTTAGAATGTGGATGTTATTTTTGCTTCTTGTCATCTGTCATTTGAGAACCATATTTCAAATGTTTCAACATTTTCTTTTTACCATTTGTGGAATAGCATTGGATCTTGCCCCTGTCATCCCCAGATCTTTTGACACTTGCCAACACTTATATTGACAGTAGGCTGGATTACTGCAATTCCTTTATAACTGGTCATCCAGACACCTCTATTAAAAGATTTAATTAGATACAAAATATTACCCTAGAGCTTTATCACCATTCTAAATATTCTAGTTGCATTACTGTATTATTGAAATCTTTGTATTGTCTGCTGGTTTATGCCCCTCTTGATTTTAAATTCTTGCTTTTTAATTTGTTACAATATGTATATCCTTGCTTGTTCCCTATCAGTGAAAAATATATGACTAGTAGGGTTAAGGACAATAAGAGGAAATTCTTTAACAATATTGGGAACAAATGAAATCCTAGCAATGGTAGAGATCACTAGACAAGGATAGTAAAATTATCAATCACAGTGCAGGAAAGACTGGAGTATTCAAAGAAAATTTCTGTTCTGTTTTGGGGAAAGAAGCAGAATGATGTATTCCTATTTCATAATGAAATACTTTCTATTTCATCCATATTCAGGAAGGATGTTAAAGAGCAAATAACTCTGAGGACAGCTTGCACTCAAGAGTATTAAAAGAACTGGCTGAGAAGTTCTCTGAACTACTAATATTGATTTTTAACAAATCTTGGAACACTTGGGATAAAAGCAAATGTGCCAATATTTAAAAAGGGTAAATGGGATGACCCAGGCAACTTTAGGTCAATTAGCCTGACATTGAGTCCAAAATCATGGAAAGGCTGATATAGGATCCAGTCAATAAAGAATTAAAAGATGGTAGCATAACTAATGGCCATCAACATGGTTTTATGGAAAATAGGTCTTGACAAGCAAACTTTTGTTTTTCGATCAGATCACAAATCTGGTTGATAAAGGTACTTGTGTTGACATAATATACAATTAGACTTCTGTGAGGCGTTTGATTTAATCCCACATGACATTTTGATTAAAAAAAACCAACCCTAGCACTATACAAAGTCAATACAATCCACATTAAGTGGATTAAAAACTGGTTAAGTTATAGATAGCAGAAAGTAATTGTAAATGGGGGAATTGTCAGTGGAGATGTTTACAGGTTGGGCCAATGCTATTCAATATCTTTGTTAGTGACCTGAAAGAAAATATAAAATAATTGCTGGTCAAATTTGCAGATGACGCAAAAATTGGTGTAGTGCTAAATAATGATGGGGACAGGTCAGTGATACAGGCTGACCTAGATCACTTGGCTCATTTGAACAATGTGCTTTTCAACATAGCCAAATGTAAGGTCATATATGTAGGAACAAAGTATATCGGTCATGCATAAAATGGGGCAGTGTACTCTGGAAAGCAATGACTCTGAAAAGGACATAGGCATCATGGTAGATAGCTACACCATAGCACTGGGAGTTCATTTTCAACTAGTTCAGAGGGTGAGTGTGATCCCTGGATGTATAGTCAAGTTGGGGTAAGAAAGTGGTATAACCTCTGTATATGGCATTAGTGAGATAATTACTGCAATATTGTGTCCAGTTCTGAGGGACACACATCTAAAAAGATGTTGAAAACTTGGAAGGGATTCAGAAAAGAGCTACAAGAATAACTCAAAGTCTGGAAAACCTGCCTTACAGTGAGAGACCAAAGAAGCTCAATCTATTTAGTTTATCCGGTGGAAAGTTATGAGGTGACTTGGTCATTGACTACAAGTACCTGCATGAGGAAGAGATTTCTGATAGCTGACGGCTCTTTAATCTATCAGAAAAATTCAGAATGAGATCCAATTATTGGAAACCAAATGAAGGCATATTCAGTGGGAGTGCGGCACCTAAATACCGCTGAGGATCTGGGTGTAAGTTCGTGTACATGAGCAAAGTAATTAAAATGAAAAAATATAGAAAAATGTATTTTTTTCATTATTTTTTTTTCAGGTTGGTTTTATTTGTAGCTACAGCAAGTAAAAACTGTTGGTACTGTAGTGTGATGTTTAAACTGCTGGTGTTCCTTTAAGTTTTTGGATTAAAACTGAAGACATCACCTTTCTTTTCTGGTTTGCTGGGAAGTCTATTATTATACACGGCAAAGTTAATTTCATACTGCTTCCAGTATTCAGTTGTCCCATTAAATGTATCATCCTGTAGCCATTTCCTTTTCTCTCTCACAAAGAAAACATCATGAATGGGCCTCAGGGAGCTGGTCCCATATTTCTGGGCTCTCCCACACTAGGCTTGCTTTCTTGTAGGAATCACATCATGCCAGGATTATATTCTTTCAGCATTCTTTCCAGGCTTCTTCCTTATGCAGGTCTTTTTTCTTTTCTTTTTTTACACATGCTGGCTAGTAGTAACTTCAAGTGACATGGAATGAAAGCTTAAGTTAGTA
The DNA here is from genome assembly GCA_003942145.1 of Platysternon megacephalum. Taxonomy (NCBI): domain Eukaryota; kingdom Metazoa; phylum Chordata; order Testudines; family Platysternidae; genus Platysternon; species Platysternon megacephalum. The sequence goes on along the minus strand of QXTE01000195.1, from coordinate 94,997 downwards.
TATTTTTAAAATTACAAATAGTGAGCCAAATTCTTCTCCTGTTTGCAGAATGGGACCCAGTGACTAGAGTTTTCTTACCTGGCAATAATGCTCAATACCACAAATCCTTATGGTAGTTTTAATCCCAGAAGGGCAAGAGTTTTCTATTGAAAGCATATATTGAATAGAAATTATCTATCATTTATATAATATTGAATGATACATATTCAAAACGGAGAAATTATCATTCAAAGGGGAATTTAGTGAGAAATGTCAGTGCTTTATATTAATTTCCTATTTCTTTATGCTCTGTATATGCCTGAACTCACTCCATGCAATCTGAAAATGGTATTTGATATCAACATAATGCCTTTTATGTTGAATAAAAAGTTGTATAGTTAAAGTGTTTAATTATAACCTGGTTGACTCACTTACCTTTTCAAATCCTTATTTCCTAACAATTTTACAATAAGCTGATGATTGCCAATTTTTGTTTTAAGTATTTCCCCTCGTGTTTATCATTCAGGTTTGCTATTTAACCTTCTTTCTTTCTTTCTCTGTTGTTTTCTAGAGCTAAGCCCCAGGCATTCAAACTTAGGCTGTTGTCCAAGTCTATTTTAAAATAGCATTTTTGATCAAAACTTTTTTCAACTGTTGGGCTATGGTCATAACTACTAACCCTGGGTCAGCAAGAGAACTTGTGTTGATAATGGAAACCCCATCTCATCCTTCCCCTCCCCCAGAACACATACACAGACAGCCAGCCATAGAGATTCTGATTTTCCCAGAGAGATCTAGATTACAGTGTCACATATAAGCTCAAGTGGAAGAAATTTTTGCTGGGCTTTTCAATAACAAGATAAAAAGGGGCCGATCCTCAGCTTTGGGTCTATGACAATTTACACCAGCTGAGGATCTGCCCCAAAGCCTTTAGGGTTTCACCTCAGTTCATAGAAAAGACATAAACAGAAGCGCATCTACTCTTTGCTACACCAATAAGCAGATGCATTATTAACATGATGGAAGTGCAAGCTGTTCAACACCAGAGGCAAAGAAATGCAGAAACTGAAGCAGCACAACAGACAGTGGCTGTTAAAAATTAAAAGGGATGGAATTGATGATTAGTGCCTTTCTGTACGAGACAAACAAGATGAGAAAAAGTAAATTTGTACCTAGCTCAGGCCTTCCACCTTTATTGCCTTATGAAACTGTTTATTTTGAGTACACCTAAAGGAGGCTCTGAATTGATGACATATCTGCTCTCAAGTGAATTGGAGAGTAGAAGTCTCACGGTGAGTATTGCTAGACTCACTCAGGTTATGTGTTCCCTGTGGACCTTAGAGGGCTGTATTTTCTAAAGATTCTCCATGTGACTGGATGGGCGACCACGTGTATCTGTCCTGGCCTGCCCAGTCTCCTCTCCTTCACACAATGATGTGTCCCTAGGTGTGTGATATTAGTAGAGTGCTGCGTTGTCATCTTGAAGACCCTGCTTCAGAAATGGTTTGATCTCTTCTCTTGGTGGAGATTAGTGTGCATTGTTGAGGGGACTGAAATGTTGGAAGCAAATATCCTACTGGAGACAAAAATTGCTAAATAAAGTGCCTTTCCAGACAGAGAAGAAATTATGGCATCATGTGGATACCCACAAAGGCTTTTGCAACAGGTAGTGCAGAATTCAGGTTCTAGTCAAGACTGGGAAAAATGCTTCAGTGGTTATTTCATCTTCATCCACTCTCCATGTGGAACCCACAGCTGACAGATAGAAGGATAAATGACAAAACTGAATATAAGGAAATTGTAATGTATTTTACATATTTATGTACAACAATATTTCATGGTTTTGTTTTTCCTAAAGGTTCTTTGCTGTTTCTCCTCCCCATGTCTTTCAGCTGCTTTCAAGGCACTCTATAATACTGCTGGCTGAGAAAGCAGGATAACAACTTCTCTAGGTAAAAGGCCAACAATGATAGTGCTGGAATGTGACCACCAGGGTAGGCATTTATCTCTTTGATGTTGTCTGTCAGACATTGAGGCATTCTTATTTTTCCAACAACCTGTGGCATGGAATCAGGTCACTACAGAAAAGTTAGGGTCTGTTGCCTTACAGTACAGTGCTGCATCTTCACCCTTACTGGAATATTCTGTTTTTAGGACTCTCAGATTCTTCCGGGTACAAGGGTGTCTCTTGAGTTAATGATAAAATTATCTAATTCAAAGGCCTTATATATCTCTACTGTGTACAGATATTGAATAATCTCTACCCCCTCCTTTTTTTATTTGTTTGACAATAGGAACCACTGGGATTAGAGAGGGAAGGAATTTTTAGTAACAAATAAGTTTGAAATGAAAATAGAACCAGGCAAATTTTCATGCCATGCATTACAATACTCCTTTGCTGACAAGACTCGGAGATTTGGTCCACACTACCAGGGCCGGCGCTAGGCTTTTTGCTGCCCCAAGCAAAAAAAATTTTTGGCTGCCCCTCACCCCAGCCCTGGGCTCTCACCTCCCCCCCACCAGTGCCCTCCCCCACCCGCCCACAAGTGCCCCCCCCACCGGTGCCCTCCCCCACCCGCACCCCCTGCCGCCCCAGCCCTGGGCTCCCCCCCACCAGTGCTGACTCCGCCCGCTCGCCTCCAGCCGGTCCAGCACTGGCAGGGGGGGGTAAGGAGTGGGGCTCTCGGGCCGCGCCTCAGCCCAGGGTCCCTCCAGCCAGGGCTCCCACCTCCAGGACCGGCCGGGACCCGGGAGGGCAGAGCTGGGGGACTGCCCGGCAGGGGGCTGAGGAGCCGGGCCAGGGTAGCCCCAGAGGGAGCGGAGCCCCAGAGAGCGGGACGTGGGCCCCGCACGACAGTGCCCCGCCCTCTATGTCCTCACTGCTGCTTCTGGCCACCCTGCCACAGTCCCTGGGTGGTTCGGGCCGCTTCGCCCAGCCCCGGCTGCAGCGCTGGGGGGCGGCCGCCCTGCGGCATCTGCAGGCAGCTCTGTGTGCCCCGTGGGGCAGCCCCCAGCCCAAGTGTCCCCCGCTTGGAGCCTGCCCAGCCCAGCCACAAGGTGCAGGCGCTGCTCCCCCGGCGCGAACCGCAGCGGCCCCAGGGCGCCCCCTGCCCACGCTGCGCTGCTGCTGCCAGGGCCGGCTCTAGGATGGCCGGAATGCCGCCCCTGAAAATGGGCTGCCCCAAGCACGTGCTTGGTTTGCTGGTGCCTAGAGCCGGCCCTGTACACTATCAACTTATGTTGGTAAAATTACATTGCTCAGGGGTGTGGATTCCACACTTCAGTGGCGGGTCCTTCACTCGCTCCGAGTCTTCGGCGGCACTTCAGCAGCGGGTCCTTCACTCGCTCTGAGTCTTGGGTGGCACTGAAGAGCCCGCAGCCGAAGTGCCGCCGAAGACCCGGAGTGAGTGAAGGGCCCACTGCTGAAGTGCTGCCGAAGACCCGGAGCAAGTGAAGGGCCCGCGGCCGAAGTGCCGCCAAAGACCCGGAGCAAGTGAAGGGCCCACGGCCGAAGTGCCGCCAAAGACCCGGAGCGCCGCTGGTGAGTAAAGTTTAAAAAGGCGCCTCTACCTAGGGAAGCGATTCTCGGCCAGGGCTCACGGGGGCCCTGTGGGGCCCGGGGCCTGGGGCAAATTACCCCACTGGCCCCCCCCTCTGGGCGGCCCTGTCTTCACTAAGCGCTACAGTGGCGTAGCTGCACCGGTGCAGCACTGTAAATGTAGATAAGCCCTGAGTCTATAGACTGTAAAGTATTATAGCTTCATGATTTACTCCATCCTGCCTCTGGATAGGAAAGTGTTTACCAGAAAAGAAAGTAGTATCTCTAAGATAGGATAGAAATACGATATCTTACTTAAATATAATTTCACATAGTTTTCTTCACTCCATCATTTTTTTACCTGGAGTTTATGCAGATAAGTGGTTTGGTGGATAGAATAAAAAGCTGAAAGTTGGGAATGGGTGTAAGAAAGCATGAGTCCTATTCCTAGCTTGGCCACTGGCTCACTGTATGACCTTGGGCACGTTACTTAGCCTCTTTTGTGCCTCAACTGCCCCATCTGTATAATAGGGATAATGTATTGGTAAAGCACTGAGAGACCTCACAATGAAAAATCACTATGTAAACTCTAACTATTATTATTTTTAGTTAAGTATTGCTACAAAATTTGAGATTTTTTTTTTAATTTAAGGTATCTCCCAAGTGTTCCCAATCTGACAGGAACATCTTTGCTATTGTAATGGTCTGCACAGATAATGCAAGATAAATGCAAGGCCAATTGCCATGAATATGGATAGGGCAGAGTCTTCATGTTGAACAGTCAATCTGACAGCAGTGTGTTCCTTCTGCTGCTGGAGTGAAAGGAAATATTTCAGCTTCCCTTCTTTTACTGTGGGATGTGGAGGAAATTCTGTGGTTATGTTTCTGTGATGAATCATGCAGATGGTAGCTAATACATAGAATTTTTAGACTATAGATCCATCCTTAACTATAGGTCTATGCTCCTGCTTTTTTCAGGGGAACGAGGTTTGCTGACATTCTGTATATCACTCCACTTCTAAATTCTCCTTGCCAAATAATATACTGGGTAACAACTATGTATTTAAACAGCTTCTACTGAGTTATGTGTGCACAGAAAACATACAGGAGATCTCTGAGATCTATATGAGAGATGACAGATTTGCAGGGCATAAGTATAAGTATTTGTTTGCGGTGAAATATAATATCCTTACATGGCGTTGAAATAAATGAAAAGGAATTAAATGAATGAGTGGGTAAAAATAATAATACAATTACTTTAAATTGGTTTCTAGATTTCTAAAGTCAAACATGCTCTTCTTGTTGAACTAGTGCCCCAGTACATCTAATGACTAAATTGTGCAGCTTCTCATATATTTCTGGTTTGTAAAGAACCAATTTGTACATGCAAGCCTCAAGATTTTTGCAATATGCTCATAATTTTTATATCAGTTTGGAATCCTTTGTGAAGAGTTCAGGAAGTGAATAAATTGCCTGAGACACTTTCTTGTGACTGAGTGGTGTGTCTGAACAGGAAACATATTGCAAAAAGTTTAAAGAGGGTTATAAATAGAACATGTTCTGAGAAAAAAAAAGTACAAAAAAGCAAATTCTATTGATCTTGTCAAGACCAACAGTATACATAGACAGGATTTATTACATGGGGCAAGATTTTCTGTGAAAAATTGGCTTTTGATTTTAAAAACTGAAAAATATATTAGTTTAAGAAATCTTAATAACGCTCATATTTTTGGGCTTTTAGCATATTAATCTAAATGTCCAGGGACAGCGTAATGATTGTTAAGCTTTAAAATAACCTGCCTTGGCAGCTAACCTTTTCAGGCTTACTTTAAGGATTTCAGGAATATATTTTTGAAATATATCTGCTAAATTACAAAATATTAAAAGCCTGACTTACTGTGTATGCCATTGCAAACAAACTGGGTCATATGTGCTTTCTCATAGTATGTAGTACAGCATGGAAGATGGGAGTGGAAGCTAGGAAATCCTGAATTTTAATACAGGCTCCATCATTAAACTGACAATTCATGTTTCCTTGACCTCAGTTTCTCTAGTAAAGTCATTTTTTTTTTAGTTTGGCTCTTCAGCAAAGGTATTTTAACAAACTGAGGTGCAATTCAGCAAGGTACTTAAGCTTGTACCTCATCTGAAGTTCATGAGTAGTTCCGGGGCCCTTTCTACAGTCTGAAACCAATTGATTTTAAAAAAATTGAGTTAGTTTAACACAATTGAAAATCCTCCTTAGCACCCACATAGATCCTATTCAACACTTTATTGATCATCTTATCTAGTTGTGTTGGAGCATAGGCTACTGCCACACTGGTGATTTGACTGAAAAGAATAAATGTATTGCTTTGGGGTGAAGTTATTTTATTAACACAGAAGAAAGTGTGGGGGCCTAGTGGAAATATATTTCACTACAACGTGTATAGTGTTTGAGATGAAGCTCAGAACTTTGTTGCTCTGGAGCTTGATCCAGAGCTCACCAATGTCAATGGGAGTCTGTCTTTCTATTGACTTCAGTGGGCTTTGGATCTGGCCCATGGTCACTAAGAGATAGGGTAGCTGAAGGTGTAACAATCTACTTGCATTGTTCTCAACTGACCTCCCTCTGGCCATCACTAGAGCACCTTGAGTAAGAGTTGTTATGCAGAATGCTCTGGGGTGGTGGCAATACTAGTGAAGTAAAGTATAAGAGAAAGAGAAGTGCTCTGGGAAATCTCCTCCAAAAAAGAAACCCAGTAAAATCCCTGAATATTGCGGATTCTGTTGGTTCCAGGCAAAATCTACATATTTAAAAGTAATGAACCATAAACATTTATTTAGTTTAAAGTTATTAACTGATGTTTCCTAGCATCAAGTTTAAGTAAAGCAGAAGGCAAGACTGGGCAGGTTTCCAAAAACTGGGCTTATTGTGCAAAAAGAAAAGAAAATAGAATACAGTCCACATGAACATTCTCTCCATGAGTGCAAAATGAAATGTACACATTGGCTTAAAGTACTTACTATCGTACATTTAAGAAATTCCAACTCTATCAGTGTCCAGTGTAAATGATAAGAGCAGCAATAGGGATCATGAAGGAAAACACTCCCTTCATTCAATTAATTAAATAAGAAAGCTTATCTGAAATCTGATATTTTTAAAAATCAAGGAAGTTTTGTTTGAAAAGTTTCAGATAATAAATAATTCTCCTGCACACCCGACTGAGGAAGTAAGTGTGGTTTGCAGTTTATCAGGATTTAATTTAAATTACCCATGGATATAAAAAGTTATGTTAAGGGATCCATGACAAATGTTTGGCTATCAACGGTGAAAGTAAAGGGCTGGATACTGCTCTCTGTAACACCACCAAAAATTCAGAGTATCTATTTGAAGCCAGTGAAGTTACTCCAAATTGACCCTCTTTTACAGAAAGCAGGATCTGGCTTATAGCCTTTGGCTGCTAGGATTTATTAAATAGTGGTGCTCAATGGGCCATGGCCAAATGCAAACCCCAGTGAGCCGTATAGTTAATACAAATCAGAGCTACTGAATAGCTACCGGAAAATACCGCACATGTAGAAAAAATATTTCATTTCAAAAAGGTTAAGCTCCAAATGAAGAGAAGAATAAGTTCAGGTCCTTAAATGTATTAGGTTTAACAGTGTTGTTGGTCCTAGGATATTAGAAAGGCAAGGTGGGTGAGGTAATATATTTTATTGGACCAACTTCTGTTGGTGAGAGAGACAAGCTCTGTGTAAGCTTGAAAGCTTGTCTCTCTCTCACCAACAGAAGTTGGTCCAATAAAAGATACTATCCCACGAACCTTGTCTCTCCTTAAGTTTAACAGATCAGTCTTAGAGCTGAATTTGAAATAACCCTGAAGGGCATTTTAAACAAATTAATATGGAGTGATAATGCAACAAGCTAATGTCCTAAATTCCTGCTCAACAAGATTTCCTTTAGGAATGTAGCAATGTGGCAGTTGTTAGATGGCTTTATTTCAGCTATTATGAAAATGCAGTTGTGCCCATTATTTGTTTCTGCATAGAACACTGTTATTACCATCCCAGGGAGTTCAAAGTGGTTTTGCCGCCCTTGTGCTGGGGACTATAGTTTGCAATGAGATTATCCTTCCCCCTTGTTGAAATCTGAGACTCTGACAAGCTCATTGTTGAGCTACATTCCTTTGTTTAAACTGCTTAAGTGACACATTTAAATATTAAATTATAGAATCTATAGAAATATTCTACCAATATTCAAGAACTAAATTCCTTGTACTATGATCCTGTCAGATCATATAAACTAAGAAGAGCCAAACTGTGAACAGAAGACCTCCTAAGAAACCTTGGCATTGCAGTAAGGGGTGATGGTAATTCCGTAGATGGCACTAATCCCTCTGAGTTCTAAACTAATGCCCCAGGACAGTGTTATGGAGCTCTGTGCGGCTGGATATGCACTCTTTAGCTAGATGTAGAACCAAGGTCCTGAACCACTTACAGTCTTTAAACTTACCAAAGTTGTCTTCATAAGAAGAGGAGTATCAACCTTGATGTATTTTGCCCAGATTCCAACTCTGGTCATTGCATTATGCCTACTTACTGTAAAACTTATCTTGATGTTTCAGGTGAATATAGCATTGTTCTTCATATTTGGTTCTAAATTATTGTGCACGCCTGCCATGCAATATTAAATCTTTGCTGTGTTTCAGTTTAGAGGTAGCTTCATTTTAGTGGTGGTGATCTCTGTATATCGTTTATATATCAATTTAAGTTTGTAAAGCACTGTGATTTAGTCTCTTTAGGAAATGAAGCATAATATAACTCAAGATCTCTTTCATATGTTTATGGAAAACTGACAATCTTGGAATGGAGCCAGTTTTAATTGGGGAAAACTGAAGCTGACTAAGCTCGAACAACCTAATTATAGCCAGAGGTCAAGGAAGTAAATGCCTTAGGGCCCCATTTTAAGAAACTAGGGATGAAGTGGTGAAAATAAGAGTAAGCTGCTTTGGTCTGTGATCAGATAGAAAAGCAGAATCTTTAAAGCTGTTGTGACTGGATGCAGAATAGAAGAACTCAATTGCAATGAATGCTTTAAATAAATTAGACTTTTAAAAAACTTTCAAGGTTATGTATTTCAGCCACAGTCAGAGAGCAAAACAGAACACTCTAATACATCATTACACTTGCTATCCACAGACAGAAGAAGTCCAATTTTTCTTTAAAGGTAGACCTCCTAAGGTTCAGGCAGTCACTCTCACACAGGTATAGCTAGGAAGACTCTATAAATTTAGGACAAAATTCCTTTCTCATATATGCAGTGTGGCTGTCTTATCACACCGTGAACATCTATTGCAGTAGTCACAAATTTAATTAACGCATTATTTTTTTAACGAGCGTCAGCAGCATGGAAGCATGCCCTCCGGAATGGTGGCCAAAGCATGAAGGGGCATACAAATGTTTAGCATATCTGGCACATAAATACCTTGCAATGCTGGCTACAAAAGTTCCATGCAAATGCCTGTTCTCACTTTCTGGTGATGTAAATAAGAAGAGGGCAGCATTATCTCCTGTAAATGTAAACAAACTTGTTTGTTTTAGGCAGTGGTGGGCAACCTGCAGCCCGCGGGCCGCATGCGGCCCGTCAGGGTAATCCGCTGGCGGGCCACCAGACCGTTGGTTTACATTTGCACAGCCGCCTGCAGCTCCCAGTGGCCGCAGTTCGCCATTCCCGGCCAATTGGAGCTGCAGGAAGTGGCAGCCAGGCCCACGCCACTTCCCGCAGCTCCCATTGGCCGGGAACGGCGAATCGCACCCATTGGGAGCTGCAGACGGCCGTGCAAATGTAAACCAACGGTCTGGCGGCCCACCAGCGGAATAGCCTGATGGGCCGCGTGTGGTCCGCGGGCTGCAGGTTGCCCACCACTGATCTTAGGGACTGGCTGAACAAGAATTAGGACTGAATGGACTTGTAGGTGTTGAAGTTTTACATTGTTTTGTTTTTGAGTGCAGTTATGTAACAAAAAAAAATCTACATTTGTAAATTGCACTTTCATGACAAAGAGATTGCACTACAGTACTTGTATGAAGTGAATTGAAAAATACTATTTCTTTTATCATTTTTACAGTGCTAATATTTGTAATAAAAATATACACCTTGATTTCAATTACAACACAGAGTACAATATATATGAAAATGTACAAAAACATTCAAAATATTTAATACATTTCAATTGGTATTCTATTGTTTAACAGTGTGATTAAACCTGTGATTAATCGTGATTAATGTTTTTAATTGCGATTAATTTTTCTGAGTTAATCGTGTGAGTTAAATGCGATTAATTGACAGCCCTAAAAAAAACAATTAAAAAACCTCACAACAATCCATTGGTCAGAATTAGAATTGTTGTGTTGCAATGAAATATGCATGTTCTTTATACTTACTTAATAAGAATAATTGTTTATTATGATTACAATGTAATATTTGTGAAGCACTTATGCATTTCCTTGTTTTCAAGTGCCTGGGTTTTGTAAATGATATGAAAGGTGAGTACATTGTTGTTGCTTGGCTACCTTAAATGATTTTTGAAACAACATGTGTATTATTTAAAGTGTGTATTTATTTATTTAGTGTTGTCAAGGTAGACTGTGCTGTATAATAGGTGACATTATTACTAATTTACTGAATGTTTTTATATTATCTTCCTAGAGATAGATTAGCAACATTTGTGTTTAATGCAACTCTTAATAAATGGCCTGAAGATGCTTACTGGCCATTTCTGAGCATGAGAAGCAAGGCCATCCCTTCCCTTGCACAGTAAAGTTCAGTTTGTACAATACTTTCTATTATTCTTTAGTAACATTTAGAATTACTTATATACAGTAGGTAGCCCCTTGACTGAGAACTAGAAAAAGAGATTTACCATTAACTTGTAACATTGACATGTTTATACATTCAATCTCTCATTAACACAGAAATATATTACAAGTAACACAGGATATTTAGAAGTGTTTAAATTAAAGACTCAGCATGGGGCAGGAGGGAGGATAAAGAGAGAATTTGTGTATGAAGTTAGAACTACTGAAATACGAATTTTTGAGGTTTAATCTTAGAACTAGGCAACCATGTCTGAGAACTGGAAACTCAGTTGTGTAGCGAGAAATAGATAGGAACTTTCCTAGAGTGTCACTGGAAGTTCTCTCTAAACTCAGCAGGCTTATCACAATATTCTTCAGCTATCTAGAATTATGTTATCCTGTCTGGTAACACCAATGACTATAAAGAAACTCCACAGAGACTTTCTTCAACATAAGACATAAATAATTCTTAGCTAAATAAAGGCTCAGCTCAGATTTGATACACTAACATCGAAGCTACTGTAAACTGATACTTGTCTTTGACAACAAGTTTCACACAGACAAAAAGTTACGTTATCTAATGGCAATAGAAAGAGAATACTTAATGTAACTAAATGAAGATTCCACATTTTTATGGTTTACAATCATATTCTCGTAACTACATTCAAAAGTGTGTATATGCTGCATACGTAAGATTCTCCATACTCAATTTTTATTTTTCTAAACACCTTTGAACTACTGTTTTATTTCTTGTGTTGACATAATGTGAAACAATGTGGTTGGTTATTTTATAATGCAATATAATTGACCTGGTTTGTATTTACTGAATTGTACAGTTGCCTTTGTCTAGCATTACTTACTAAAGTGCAATCTGGTTTACCAGCTGTACTGATTCTGGATTCCTCTGATTTGAAAAATTATGAGTGGAATTGGACTTAAGTTTCTTTACCATTTTATTTAACTGGAGTTTTCTTTTTGCTGTGCAAAGTCTTATTCTGAAGTTAAATAAGATTGTATTAAAAGTATTCATTGTGATTAGTACAAACAGAACATTCTTTTCTTTTTTCATTAATGTCCAGGGTTTGACTATTAGTAGAAAGTAATATTGCTTTTATTGCATATTTTTAAGACTGTAGTTTTTAGAGGAGGAGTAAGAACATCAATACAGGAAGTAAACCTACCAGCACAGTAGAGATTGTTTGTTTGGTTTACAGTGAGTCATTTGTTGGTGGATATTAATGTAGCACTGCTGCAAGGATTGGCTAAGGGCCTGACCCAAAGCCCATTGAACTAATGCAAAGACACTAAGCAGTAAATTCTGCTCCCATAGAAGCCAGTGGGACTGTACAATTTACTTAATAGGGGCCTGGGCCTTGATATTATCCCTACATATTTACTTCTCAAAGTGGAGGTTGCTGCAAATCACAGCAGAACAAAAAGATTCACAAATCTAAATGACAGAAATGGAAAATTAAATCTCGGTGGAAGAAAATCCCAAAGGCACTGATGCTTCATTGGTAATAAACAGTGGTAAACTAGAGGATCTTAATGTAATAATTACCATTCACTAAGGAAAACATGTAGCTACAAACAGCTGGAAGGCTAAAACTTTGAACAACAGCATGAAGAGATGTAAACTAAGAATAGTAGATTTAACGGAGGAAGAATTACAGCTGTTTAATTCTTTAATCTGAATGTACATTAGCATCTCATTGACAAGATGTCAAATCCCCTTTTATTTTCAAATATACCTGAGCAGATGTTCAGGGGTCAGTACCTGCAAAATACACAGCAATTGTGACTCTCAAGGAATAGGATCCTGGCTATTGCTTTCCAGAACCAAACACTTTTTCTTGACTAAAAACAACAGAATTGCTATTATCCCAACTATTGCTTATGGTGCCTAGATGCAGGTGAAATACCACTCTAAAATCAGATTTAAAAAAAAAAATTAGAACAAATGCAGAGGTGATAAGTGTATACCCTGCTAAAATGAGAGTTTTCTCCAAGGCTGTTAAATATATTTCCTATGACTTTGATGACAGAAGTTTTTGGGTTCACAAACTGCAGGCTTTGAGGAGGCCATACTGGATGGATAGTCTCTAGATGACATTGAAAAGAACTCTAGTTTACAGAAATAGCATAGGGACGTAGGAAATTAGTCAGTTAAATCAATACTGAATGATATAACTAGGAATCATCGTGGGCCCGAATTTGGCAGATCTTTGTAACAGAAATACCACAACATTCCTTAAAAAACAAAACAAAAAGTTCAGGAAGACTTAACAGACTAATGTTGGCAGTGCAGTAATACACATAATTAATAATAAGAAAAATAGTAATAATAAAGAACATTTCCTCAAATTTCTGCAATGAATGAACAAGAAAACCTCTAGGGGCAAAGGTGTGCTAGAGAGTTAGTTTAAAAATAAAATGAAGAAAGAGAATATTTGTTATTTGCCAAGGACCCAAAAGTGTACTAAGCTTTTCTTTGACATACATGCACAAATGTGCCAGTGCATTTAGAGACTCAAATAAAAATATTGCTTAGAATGTGTCTCACCGATATACTGAGTAGATTAGCTGACACATTCTGTGCAGTGTGTTTTGGGAAAGACTCCTTCCTGCATGTGTGATGGGAATATCCCAATATTCTAGGCTTCTGAAAATGGTATATTCCCACATCCAGAAATTAACTCCCTACCAGAGATATTTTTATAATACTGGATCTAAACTGCAAAATTCCTTTAGATAAACCACTCCAGTGATTTAAGTGTCTGTGTGATCTTAGCAAGTATAGCTGTATTACTGAAAAAGAAACAACTGTCTTTTGGAGACAAAGTGGATACGAAGGACATAGTAAATTATGGCAATTGACAAATTATCTGTTTATACTGCAACATGGCAACCACACAGTACTTCAGCAACAGACTAGAACCTAACATTGGGCAAATATCTATGGTACTTAATACATGGCCACTATTAGTATAATACAGAGCATCCCATAGTCTTGAATGTATTTAGTGTCACAACACCTCTATGAGTAGAAAGTGCTACTATCCTCATTTTACTAAAGGTGACACGGAGTAAGTGACTTGCCCAAAGTCAACACAGGAAGTATGTGATGAAGCAGGGAATTAAACGCTGTCTCCCAAGTTCCAGGCTAGTGCTCTTGCCACTGGACCATACTTCCTCTCTATATAAAAGTTTCGCTAACTTTCAAGAGACCTAAAATCTGTCTAACAAGAACACACAAGAATACTAAGGCCAAGCACGGAGGTAATATTACATTTATATGAATTTGAAAGATCTGTTTATATAAGTTAGAAGAAGTAGCATATTGTATGATCACATGAGAGGATGAGCATCCTGCGGCAATGAGTTAGTGTGTCTTTACTAGATGATGAGGCTGCAATATTTTTCATATTCTGTAGTTTTATTCTTATGTTTTATGGTGTGTCTCTTCTCCTTCAAGAGGAGAGAAACAGGGTGGGGCGGGATGAGAAGAATCTACAAAGCAGCTGCTCTGTTAAGCATAATGGCTGAAATGCTGGTTCCTGTGCCAATCTCAGGTAACATGTTCTTGGTGGAAGGTCTGGCTTCTGCATCCTCAGCCCCTTACATAAGGACACGGTGGGGTGGCTAGTAAGATCTGTATATAATGCTGAATTCTGATTTAGTTTTTATTCAGTCTTTACCAAGATGAACTCCCCTTCTTGACCCAAAGTAATTAGTATAACTGTATGTCTTTGGGGAGACAAAGGTTGGCCTTTAAACTGTCTCTCTCTTGATTCTGGCTAAAAAAGTGCATAATAATATACAAATTAAAAAACTGTTTCACAAACCAGTTCAGGTTGCTAAGTGACAACAGTGTACTCACTTTTGAAGCTACTTACAAAACCCAAGTGTTTTAATAACAAGGAAATGAATAGTTAAGTACATCACAAATATTACACTACAGTCATAATAAGCAATTATTCTTATCACATATACAGAAAGTATATTCTTTGCAACGCAAACCTAACTCTGACCAATCAATTGTTGTGAGTTTGTTAAATATATTTTTTTTATTACCTGGATTCTGTAAATAATGGTGTTTTAGGAGGAAGTAGAGTTAAAGTGGCTGTGTGGCACTGAAATATGCATTTCTCCAGAGTAGTATACCTCTTACAGGGTTTCAGCCTATGCTTATTGAGGTCAATGGTGCAGGATAAAGGTCACTGTGATGAGTGCATAGTACAGTGATAGAATGAAAAAAGACTGTTTAGGATAACTATCGAGTGGAAGGATTTTGCACTGGTAGCCTCTCCCACAATGCTGCTGAAGAAGGAAGAGCCGGTCACTAGTGGTCTTTCCCAGTTAGGCATTAGTTTCAACACAGCCTTGTGGCACATACAGTGCACAAGTACCTTGTTTTCTATCTATCTTGAGGTTTAATACTGCCGCCCATCACCATAGTATCTGGCCCCTTCCATTAAATTAAGTAGCAATAGCAAAGTCCCCAGTGGATTTCATGGACTCTCTAGCACGTCTGCTTTTTCAGGGTCAAAACTCTGCTTTGGGTAGGGTTTACCCAATGGTGGATAGTTCTCTGAAGATGTCCACGCAGTGTGCAGCGGCAGTCAAAAAAGCAAACAGGATGCTAGGAATCATTAAAAATGGGATAGAGAATAAGACAGAGAATATCTTATTGCCCATATATAAATCCATGGTACGCCCACAACTTGAATACTGCGTACAGATGTGGTCTCCTCATCTCAAAAAAGATATACTGGCATTAGAAAAGGTTCAGAGAAGGGCAACTAAAATGATTAGGGGTTTGGAACGGGTCCCATATGAGGAGAGATTAAAGAGGCTAGGACTTTTCAGCTTGGAAAAGAGGAGACTAAGGGGGGATATGATAGAGGTATATAAAATAATGAGTGGGTGGAGAAAGTGAATAAGGAAAAGTTATTTACTTGTTCCCATAATATACGAACTAGGGACCACCAAATGAAATTAATGGGCAGCAGGTTTAAAACAAATAAAAGGAAGTTATTCTTCACACTGCGCACAGTCAACCTGTGGAACTCCTTGCCTGAGGAGGTTGTGAAGGCTAGGACGATTACAGGGTTTAAAAGAGAACTGGATAAATTCATGGAGGTTAAGTCCATTAATGGCTATGAGCCAGGATGGGTAAGGAATGGTGTCCCTAGCCTCTGTTTGTCAGAGGGTGGAGATGGATGGCAGGAGAGAGATCACTTGATCATTACCTGTTAGGTTCACTCCCTCTGGGGCACCTGGCATTGGCCACTGTCGGTAAACAGGATACTGGGCTGGATGGACCTTTGGTCTGACCCAGTATGGCCATTCTTATATTCTTATGTTTCTGAATTTGATTATTTTTAAAGATTTTTTATTAATTTCCTCTTTGTTTAGAGGGTTGGTAAGTCTTTAGGGATAAAAAGGGGCATTAGTGTTGAGTGTCACTAGTGGAAAGGCTTTTTGAAAGAGGAAGGTTTTGTGTGTTTCCTGAATTTTGTCAGACTCTTTCTAATTACTTTAATAACATTTTTAAAGTTGTCTTTGAAGAAGCTTTGCTTTAATCTCTCTCTGAAACACTAGAGTGGTCTGCCGTGCTAGGACTATACTCCAAATCATGTTGAGGCCAGCCCCTTTTCCTCCATTTACTGGTATTCCAGATGCATTTTTCTTTTTGTTCTTCCTTTATGATAATATAAAAGCATCTTCTATTTCATTCCTTAAACCTGCTGATGCAGACACACTTTTCAGGTAAAAACAATATGCACTGTTACAGCTTTATGTTATATAGTATTTATAACTTTCAAAAGTAAGTAGGTTTCATCTTCAAAAGCTAAACACAGAAAAGCATCACAGCTCAAAAGTTAATAGAGTAAAATGCTCAGATTCAGCAGGTTGTTCCAGTAAAACAATGCGAGGAACAAGCAACAGTAACAGATTTTGAAACCAAACAGGAGGTATATTCCATGAGACACGTTCACCTTGAAGTTTACTTCTTGCCTCAGACAACTGTTTAAACATTTAGCTCATTGTATATTATATTACACTTAGCTGTGCACATTCATAGTCACAAATTAGGCTCCATCTACACTTGTTATCTCATGTTATCCAGACTGGTTTTAAATTTGGTTCAGAGTAGGCCAGTATGGGGTCAAATAGCCTTGAATTTTGGGAAACTGGAGTTCCATTCCTAAGCTCTACCACAGACTTCTTGTGTGATTCTGAATAAGTCACTTACGCCGTGGCTACACTTGAAACTTCAAACTCCCGAGGGGATTAGCTTACACTGGTGCTTTACAGCGCTGTAACTTGCTGCACTCAGGGGTGTGTTTTTTCACACCCCGAGCGAGAAAGTTGCAGCGCTGTAAAGCGCCAGTGTAGCCATAGCCTTTGACACAGGTCCTCAAAATTATTTAGGCACCTGACACCTATTGATTTCATTGGGAGTTAAGGGCCTAAATAGCTTTAAGGACCTGGGCCTTAGTCTTCAGTGCTTCAGCTCCCTGTCTGTAAAATGAGGATAACAGCACTTTCCTACCCGAGAGGGGTGTTGTGAGGATAAAAACATTAAAGCTTGTGAGGCACTCGGATACTACAGTAATGGGGGGTCATACGGGTACTATAGGAAGATTAGAACGCATCAGAGCATGCATGTGCTCCAATTCTGGGTTCCTATTCCAGGCCCTTCACACTGCTCTCGTTAGTGTAAAGATCAATCTGGATCTTGGTGTAAAGGTGACTCTCTGGGGCTGCAGTGCCATTTCTGTGTACAGATATGACACAGGATAGACACAAATGATCCTTGGAAGAAAAAATATTAAAGGGAGAAAAACGCATCCTGTGTGAAGTATAAGTCTTAGGCCAGATCCCTTCCAATGCCCCTTCAGGCTTCACCAGCAGCAGTCTTTAGCTGGTGGGTAATGAACACCCACAGCTCCCATTCACTTCAAATGAAGCTGCTTGGCACCTCTAAAAAGAACCAGGCCCAAGTCTCTTTCCTCCCTGTATCTCTCTCCATTCTTTAGCCTTTTGCTGCCTACGGCCAAAACCCGATTTATAATGCTGCCCTCCTTCCCCTCACACAATCTCTTCACTTCCTCTCCTCCCTTTCCAAAAGCCTCCTCCTCCTTCTCCCAGTCTCTCCTCATTCCTCACCCCTCCCTCAGCTCTCCAAACTGGCCAAACTTCCAAAGTCTCTCTTCTCTATCCCCAAATCCCCCACATTCTATTGACCTTCCTTCTCCTCCTCTTGCACCCATTCCCCTTTCTTCTTTCCTCCCCCCAAGCCCCTTCTCCCCGCATTGCAAATGTCCACTTTCTCCTCTGTCTTCCCTAGTCTCTCCAGCTTCTTCCCACAACTCTCCTCATCCCGTCCTTCTCCTGACCATCCCCTCATCCTTCACCCCCTCTCCTCTCTATCCACCCAGTCTGCCCTCCCTCAACACCCCTCTCCCATCACCCAGACCCTTCTTCTCAAATGCCCGTTTTCCAAATCTCCCCTCCTCCCAGCTCCCCGCTTTAAAACCTTTTCGACCTTGCATCTGCCCACAGACCCTGCCCTCCTTCACTCCACACCCCGCCGTGGCTGCATCCTCCCAGATCCGCCCTCCCCCTCGGCCCCCTCTCTCACCCCATCCACCTCCTCGTGTCCTTCCCTCCCCGAGTGTGTCCTCTTCACCTCCCTCGGCCTCCCTCCAGCTCCAGCCCCTCAGCCTGCCCCACAGGCTCTGCCTGGCCCCACAACCCCAACCCCTCTGCCTGGCCCCCTCAGCGCTGTGCCGGTAAAACAAAGCGCTGGGGGAACTGACCAGCCCCACCCGACCTCGTCCCCCGAGGGGAAGCCGGCCCGCTCCGTACACCCTACGCTACCGCTACCCGCGTGTCCCCCACCCTCCCAGGCGGTCTCCCGCCCCAGGGCTCCGGGGCAGACTCGCTGCCAAGGCCGGGCGCCGGGCTCCCCACGTGCAGCGCGCTGTGACAGCGGGCCGGGCCGGGGCAGGAGCCCTCTGCCCCCGGCCGCCCGCTGATTGGCCCGGGGCTCGGCCGGGGCCACGCCCAGCTCTACTGCTCTCCGCCCGGGCAGGCGGCCGGGGCAGAGTCGCTGGGCTGCGCCCCAGCTGGTGGCTGCCTGCGCAGATGTGCCCGCGTCCCATGGGGAGAGGAGCGCGCGTGTCCCACCCTCCTGCCCCGTGGTGAGCCCGGCTGGTCCCCCGCGCCCAACATGCTGAGCAGGGTGCCCGGTAAGTCACAGCCGGGGCGGTCACTGGCCCCCGCTCCCAGCCGGGCGAGAGGCTCCCGGGCGTCCCCGGGGCGGTTTGGGGCTTGTGTAATAGGATTGTGTCCAACGTGCCTCCGTGCCTGTGTTGCGGCTTCCCCAGGCTCCTGGCTGCCCGGCTCGGTTTGCCGGCTGGGGTTTCGCAGGTGCCGTCAGCTGAGAGGCGGGAGCGCTCCTGAATAATTCACCTGGCCGCGGCTGTCCCGCAGCCCAGTTCCTCCCCGACCCGTGTTCAGCTCGGCCCCCCTTCCCCGCCCCACACCGGGGCTGTATTGCTACAGCTTCATGGGCTCGGATGGTTTTGAAAAGAAACAGGACGTGATATAACCACAAGTGAGATGCCAGCGCATGAAAAGTGTGTGTGTGTGTGTGTGCGCGCAGTTAAAAAATGAACCGTTTTAGAAAACGGTCTTTTGTCAGGAATTAGGACGCTTTCGAAACTAGCGATTTCAGATTTCTCTGGCACAGGTGGATTTATAGGGACTTTCACAGCCCACCCATGACTAGCAGCTGCTTCAAACCTGACGTTTTAAATGGGAAGAGGAGTCTGACAGGTTGCACCAGTCTTTATTTTGGCTAGGCTTGACATTGCACCAGAGTTTGATTTGGTCAATAACAGCCAAGGAAAAACACAAGCCAGCTGTTTTGGCTTTTTGGGGGATGGGTTTTTTGTTTTTGTTGTGGTGGTGGTGGTGGGGAGAGGGTCTAGTTCTCTTTTATAAGAACTGTATATATTTTTGAAATGTACCATCCCTGTTCCCTCTAACAGAAACCATTTCCTGAAGCTGAAAGTAGCACATGTTAAGGGCTCACACTTCCTCCCTGAAGTTAGACAGCTAATTGTAAAGAGAGATTACTAGTAGAACCGGGGAAGAAGTGAGGTGCACCATATGTGCAATAGATAAGAGCTGGATGGGGTGGGTAGGGGAAGTCTGAGGTTGTTTAAAAGACAGACATGAACATGTTGTTCCTGGTAATGGGTGAAGGTGAACTGTCTGAACACTTTTTGGCTATAGAGATGAAAAAACTCTACTGAGGCCAGACTGGGGAAGACTGGGTACCAGCCATAAGCCTTGCTATGCCCTTAGAATGATGATAGTGGGTGTGTGATATGTATACCATGATATGTAATTAGTGCTTAGCATTCACATAGCATTTCAGAAGTGCTCTACAAACATTAACTAATCAATCCTCACACCACCCCTGTGAACAGCATTTCTTAAAATTCCAACTGTTGTGATTTGCTCATCATAAAACTTTTTATTAACATACATCTCTCCAACTTCATCTGCATTTGTATGTAATACTATATGGAATGGCATAGCTATTAAGAGAGATTATGGATATGCTGCAATGGTCAGTAGATTAGCCAATAAGTGCGAATAGACTCAAAATTGCTAACTACTCACTGTCTGGCATCTGACTTCATCCACACTGTCCATACTGGATTACAATTGTTACATCTGTTAAGAATGTAAGCCTCTCTTGGAATAGGATGTGTATTGAATGAGTGAATGTTTTATCATACTTTTATTTTTAAATTATATTATCTCACTGAATGCTAATATCGCTTTCCTGTATGAACTTTGCAGAGTAAAGAATATATATTTATTGGAAAAGGTTTTAATGCACACAAACGCATATGGTGTGTGTTGTCCCCCGATGTACATCTGTCACTTAAATAGGATCTGCTGACTGGCTTTTTTCCTACTGAAGAAGGTTAACTGCAGTTGCTTGGCTAGATTACTTTTATAGTCAAATCTACCACCTTGATTGGTCTTGGATATAGTGACATTTAATCCTAGTCTGCTCTAAAGATAGATCTTTTATTGACGAGCTTAGAGTTTTTGAGCCCTGAAATAACTTTTACTTTTTTTTATTTATATTTCCTTATGGACTCTCTCTTCCTAACTTTTTGTGTGTAGAAGAATGCACAGAAGTAAAGTACAAATATTTGACAGCGTGCTAACTTTCAGCTAGCATCTTTTTGTAAACTTCCTGAAATAATATGAGAAATGCTTTCTGTGTATGCTTGCTACAACACTCCTCTGTGGTGTTAAGTGTGAATGGCTCTCAGTGCGCATTAATCAGCACAACATCCTTTCCTGCTCACAGATTGGGCCTAATTGGATGTGACAGCCATTTTTATTCAGGGCTTTGAAGTGTGGCTTAATCTACAGTAGTAATTATGTTATTAAACCATTACACTTTAGGTATGGGTTGAAAATCTGAGTTTAAAAAAATGCAGGCAGCGAGCGACTGGAAGGGCTCAGAAGACTGATAATGGGATATAGATTCTCTTGCCTGAAAGTCATTGGACTGAATCTGACAGCTATTGATAAATGAAAGCTAGTGACTTTCTGAGATCTGTTTGCTGGCCAGCGTGAAAAGATCTGGATGCTTCAGTCAATTTTAAAATTCTGTTCACAATTGGCATCCTTGCTGTTAATCTCAACCAAGAAAGAATTCGAGCAAAGAAGTGGAACTACATTTTTGCATATAGACATGGTCCCTGCAAATCAGAGTTAAAATATGTTGGCAGGGCTAGGAAATTTTATATAAGAGCCTCTGTTTCGTTTCAAGTTGACTTTTTTGTTAGACATGTATTGCAAACTTTTTTTCATCAGAGAAACAGTATGGCTAGAACAGGGGTTCTCAAACTGGGGGTCAGGACCCCTCAGGGGGTCACGAGGTTATTACATGGGAGGTCGTGAGCTGTCAGCCTCCACCCCAAACCCCGCTTTGCCTCCAGCATTTATAATGGTGTTAAATATATAAAAAAGTGCTTTTAATGTATAAGGGGGGCCGCACTCAGAAGCTTACTGTGTGAAAGGGGTCACCAGTACAAAAGTCTGAGAACCACTGGGCTAGAACATAGTGCAGAGGGATGGGTGTTGGAACACCTGGGTTTTAATGCTACCTCCTCCACAGTCTTGCAATGGACCTTTGGCAAGACTCTTAACCTCACTGACTCCATTTCCTCATCTGTAAAATGGGGGTAGTGAGACTTGCAACATTTATCTCCCAGGGATGTTAAGAATTAATGTCTGTAAAATACCTTGATCTTGGATAAAAGAGGCTATATAAGTATATTTCAATCTAAATAATTTTTAAAGGGATATCACTTTATACCAGGGGTGGGCAAACTTTTTGGGCCGAGGGCCACATCTGGGTGGGGAAATTGTATGCAGGGCCGGGGCAGGGGGTTGGGGTGTGGGAGGGAGTGCGGGGTGTGGGAGGGGATGTGGTGTGCAGGAAGGGTCTCAGGGAAAGGGATTGGGGCAGAGGAGGGGTGTGGAGTGTATGAGGGGGCTCAGGAAAGGGGACTGGGGTACAGGAGGAGTGGGGCTGTGTGGCAGGGGGCTCAGCAGGGGTGCAGGAGGGATGCAGACTGCAGAAGGGGGCTCAGGGCAGGGGGTTGGGGTGCAGAAGGGGTGCAGGGTGTATGAGGCGGCTCAGGGCAGGGAGTTGGGGTGCGGGGTGCAGGCGGGGTTCGGGCTCCGGCCTGGTGCCGCTTGCCTAAAGCGGCTCCAGGGTGGCAGCAGCGCGCCCCGGGGCCAGGGCAGGCTCCCTGCATGCCTGCCCTGGCCCCATGCTGCGCCGCTCCAGGAAGCACTGTGGCCCCTGGAGGGTGGGAGGCGGAGGGCTCTGTGTGCGCTGCCCTTGCCGCGCCTCCAGGTACCTTCCCCAAAGTTCCCATTGGCTGTGGTTCCCCGTTCCCGACCAATGGGAGCTGGGGGGGGGGGGGCGGGCCTGGAGGCAAGGGCAACGCACAGAGCCCCCTCTTCCCCCCCCCCCCCCCCCCCCCCCCCCCCCCGGCCTGGGGGCTGCAGAGAAGTGGTGCCGGCCGCTTCTGAGAGCGGTGCGGGGTCCGTGGCACCACGGGGGGCAATCCTGCTGCCCGGATCCGGCCTGAGGGCTGTAGTTTGCCCACCTCCGCTTTATACGCTAGATACACTTTCTTCTTCCTGCATGACAATTCACTGTATTCTAGAAATAAGGGCATTGTAGAGTGGACACTTCAACTAGTTTTTGATAACTTAGAATATTTTTAAAGACTTCTCTCATGCATAATGGAGTTAGTGTTCATGTTTATGAACTAAAACAAAGATGCAGAGAATTACTGACCACTTCACTCCTGGCCTAATCTTACTTGAGAAAATCAAGGCCAAATACTTATGTTTTCTCTAATAGTTTAAAAGCCTTTGCTTTGGAACTTGGGGATTTCTTTTATAGAACAATTGCTTTCTTGATCCTGTAACTATTTTTTCCATTGGAGTAAAGCCCAAAATTGTACTTATTCTCTTGACCTTGAATCCACTCCCTATTCCCCCAGTCCTCTTCTTTCTTGTCTCTTGATCCCCTTCTTTGGATAACAAAGTGGTGGTGGTTTCAGGCAGGCATAATGGGGTAACACACAGCTCCTTCCAAAAGTACAACGAACAATAACTCCATACGACAGCCAGCGTAAGCGGATACACTTTATTATGACACATGTACCTTTTTATTTTCATTCTTGAGACTGAAAAGCCTCAATCCTTTTCCTTAGGCTTCATAATGTACACACAGCCTATGATGGCATAGCCCTCTAGTGTAGCCGCAGCCTATGCTAACTGGGGTCTTTCTGTTGGTGTAGGAACACCATCTCCCTGAAGGATATTAGCTACATTGACTGAAGCACTCTTCCATCATCAAAGCTGCATCTACATTGTTGTTGGCATAGTTATGTTGGTCAGGGGTGTGGCTTTTTTCACACTTCTGACCAAGGTAGCTATGCCAATACAACTTTTAAGTGTAGATTAAAGGCTCGTCTACACTACAGAGTTAGGTCAGTTTAAATATGTCGCTCAGAGTTGTGAAAAATGTCATGCCTTGTGCAATGGAATTAAGCCAATCTAAGCCCCGGTGTAGATACTGCTATGTCGATGGAAAAATTCTTCCATCAATCTAGCTACTGGCTCTTGAGAGGTGGATTTACTACAGCAATGGAAGAACCCATTCCGTCACTGTAGTAACTGTTTACGCTACAGCAGCACAGCTGCAACTGTGCTGCCCTAGCGTTTCTAAAGCCTGAGCGTTGGCTTTCTCTGTATTACGTGGTGATGTGTTGGCATACCAATCTTAAAATATTTTATGACTAACCTGATTAAAATTAAACTGTTACTACATCCCCTTATATATGTTTCTGACATTTTATTCAGATGGACCTTCCAAGTTCGTTGCTGCAAAACATATTTGCTATCCCTTCTGGCTCAGTAATCCACCTTTCCCCAGGTTAACTGACACCTCAAGTTTTGACACCTGAAGGACAGACCTTTTTAGAAATAAGAGTTCCAGACTTTTGATGATCGTGCCCTTCCTGCAAAGTTGAAAAAATAGTAAAGCAGTGAAGTTTATGGCATAGGCTAGAGAAATGAGAACCAAATTGAAAACTGGAAAATCCTAAATTCTAATCTAATTTGTGCTAGAGTCTGGCTGTGTGGGCAAGTAACTTGACCTTTGTCTCCCATCTATAAAATGGGGTAATACTTAACAAACCTGTGAAGTAGGTAAGTGTGAGGGTTCATTAACATTTGTATAGTGCTTTGAAAATGTAAAGCTCTGTATGTGCTAAGTATTCTAATTCTTACTGCTGCCCTAAGACATGCAGCAATAAGACATGTTCTTGGTATGTGACTGACTTTGCGTTAAAGTAATTAGAAGTCCAGATTTGCCCGGGACTGTCCTAGAATCATGAACCATCTTGAGTAAAACACGCTGTACTGTCTGATGTTGTTTTTGTTTATTCTCTAGTTCTGCTGCAGAATTTTTTTTTTTTTCATGCCCGGTCTCATGACTAGTTTCAGAGTAGCAGCCGTGTTAGTCTGTATCAGCAAAAAGAACAGGAGTACTTGTGGCACCTTAGAGACTAACAAATTTATTTGAGCATAAGCTTTGTGAACAAGATAATTGTTGGGGGGGGGGGGTCTGTGTATGTAAGACAGCAGGACAACAGGGTCAATGTTGTGATTCTTTATGGTCAGTACATATTTAAATATTTCAGTTCCTGTGGCATAAATCTTGGATCTACCCCACATGTATCACAATGCTGTTATTTCAAAAACAGTAACTTGAAAAAAAACCTTAGGAGAAACTCAAATACTGAGAGTTTTCAATTGAAAATTATTGGGAAATACCACACAGCTTCAGAATTTTTTGTGAGCTGCTGGTAATATATACACCTCACTTTGGCTTTTGTGGTCATATCTTGATCTGACTGAAGTCAGTGACAAAACTCTGGTTGATTTCAGTGGAAGCAGGACTTGGTTGTAAGAGGAACTGTATGGTGTGACACCTTAGAAATTAACAAGTTGCAAAACAGAATGTCAGGTCACTTTAAATAGAGGCGTATGTTATTGGAAGACTGTTTTGTTTTTTTTCCAGTTAGCAACATGTGTGCTTAATTTAAATTGAACAAGTTGTAGAATGCAAAACTAACAATATGAGACGTTTTTAGAGGCAATGCAAAAAATAATATACATTGTATTTTATTGTGTGTGGAACACTGTGTTTCTTCAGACCCACTTGTCCTTTCATCATCTGTTCTCCGTAAATCCCTGGTTTTCTTACTTCTTAGTTTGAAAAATATTGTCACTGCTCCTGGTCCGAACATTTTGGCTACCAGTTGAGCTCCATCTTTAAATGTATGGTTTGCAGCTCTTTAAGACTGTCTGTGGAGGTATTTACACTAGAGACTGACTCTTTCACCAGCAGTGTTAGTAATTCTTAGTATTGCATTGTTTCCAGAAAACACAGACGTTAATTTCTAAACTAAGGATGCTAGCTGAGCTGTCAACTGATTCAAAGACTTGAGATAGGTCTATTACTTTTCAGATTAATTGTGCATTTGCACAGTTAATGCTGCATAGTGACGCATTCTAGAGTTGGAGTTTGCTCACTTTATTTTTGACATGGAGGAGTTGAGTAATACTATAACTGTTTTGTCTCCAGACCATTACATTTAGCCTTGCAAGTAAATAGAATTTTACTCAGCTTCCCCCAAAACTGGAGTTTAGTCACATTGGGGCTTGTCTTTTTCTTACTTCCATAAAATGAAGGAAACTCTATTTAAGGCAACACATGGAGATTCTTACAGCATATTTATCTTTTTATCTAGTAGTACCTACGCTCTTTGAGGCAGGGAACCATTTTGTTTTGTGCTGTTATGTTTGTGTACTATGCCTAGGGTGACCAGATGTCCCGATTTTTATAGGGACAGTCCCAATTTTTGGGTCTTTTTCTTATATCGGCTCCTATTACCCCCTACCCCCATCCTGATTTTTCACATTTGCTGTCTGGTCAACCTAACCATGCCTAACATTGGGGGGGGACTAAATGAGAGATGTATTGTGCTAGCACATAGAAATTAATAATAATCATTAGTAGTAGGAGTCTCTGCTGTATACAAGTCCATTTCTTTGCTCTGTTACACTGATACAGAGAGTAGAATTTCCTTTCCTCGCACCTCTGTAGCCAGTGCTCAAATTATGGGGAAAGAAGTATGGGAGTTGAGAATGTCAAGTGGCTTGCTGTAATTTAAACAGTAGTAAGAAGTCAGGGTTCCGTAAGACAGGTAGACCCTAAAAGTAGTAAGGGGGCTTGGCCCTCCCCAGAGCCCCCTGTAATTTGAGCGCTGTCTATACCCCCTTTCCCTTTCCTCTTGTATGTTGCAAAATTGAGACTATGCAGGGGAAATAATTTTATTAAAATTGACACAGGCCAGCCAGCATCATTCAGTCACTGTACAGAATCTTTGATTTTTTGTGTGTGTGAATCTGACTCCAAATGCTTTATGTACACAGGGCCTAATTCCTTCAGCAAAAGTCCCATGGGTTTTAGTGTCATGAATACAGGATCAGGCTCATGTTTTCTCTTTTTCCCCGCTACCTCCCGCATCCTATTTCCACCCACATAAATTTAGAAAATACACCAGTAATTTTCTTTTTGGCTGCATGCTATCAAGTTTAATATTAAACTGAAATTTTGAAATGACTGGTCTGGCATTGCAAATATGTGATTATGGAGTTTGTTAGTGCTTTTTAAAAAGCAAGTTCTTTGGATCTTAGTCCGGGATAAACCCTTCTCAGACTTTTTAAACTTGCAGATTGACTGGACGTGCTGTTGCAACACCCAAAGTGCTGTTCCAGTTTACTCCTCTGTGTAGGAGTGCCATAAATGAGCAGTAAATTAGAATGTATGAAAATTATGTAAATTTTTCAGTGCGGGTTTACGCAGTGTTGTTTTAGCTGTGTGGGTCCCAGGATAGTAGAGACACAAGGTTGGTGAGAATCTTTTATTGGACTAGCTTCCGTTTTTGAGAGAAACAAGCTTTTGAGCTTATGCAGAACTGTTCTTCATGTTTTCAGTGACACATTTAAAAATGTTTTATTGTGGCTGTTCCACATTTCTTAAAAAATTAAGCCACATAATGTGCAATAATTGTTTTAAAGTGCTGTCTTTAAAAGGCTGAATGCACCTTCAATTACTCTACTGTACAGTATACACCGTATATATTTTGTAGTTTTCACACCCAGAGTGGTCACTTGGACGGCTTTTTTAAAAATCTGTGTGTTAAGATTCAGAGAATAGTTTCTAATATAAACCTTTGAAATAGGTGTTGGGATGTGGGGGGAAGAAGATTGTTAATGCAGAGACTGAGGAAGATTCTGTCTCTTTGGGGAGACCTATGTTTGGCAGGTAATGGCATTTTCATTTATATACAATTGGCTGGGAACGTATCACAATAACTGTCCTGATTACTGGCTGAAGTGAGTCCATCTGTTAGTGTTGTTAGGGAGGCATGTTACCTCCAACACCCCCCACACAAATGGAGCAGCACAGTGGACTAGGGAGAGGTAAATGGGAGACTGGAAGCATAGAGATATTAAAAAGCAGGGAAGAAACTGTAATATGAAAAACAATAATTCTTACTGACCTCAAATTGTCAAACTCTGGTACAGGGGATGCTGCTATATTATGTCCATGTGAAATGCAGCCTCAGCATTAAAAACAGGACATTTTGTCCCCATTTTACCTAGTCTATCTTTCTAATTTTTGTGTATTCCAACAACTTTGCTATATTTTTTTTCCAACTGAACAAATCTTTTCAGTTGTTGTTGTACAATCAAACTCATTATGAGAGAGGTTCAAAGTTCTGAGTGTCCTTTGGCTTCACTGGGAGCTGAGGGTATCAGCCCCCTTGTGTGGACTCATGTGTCCCATTTGGCTGCTGTCCAGCTGTTTCTTGTGTATTTTCTGCATGTGGTGCCATTCTGAAGAGAACAGGCTAAGATTCAGGGTCTAGGCAATGGGAAGTACAAGGATTTGGCCCAATGGCATGACATAGAGCAGAGGTTCTCAAACTGTAGTCTGTGGTCTGTGAGCTCCATTCAGGTGGTCTACAGATAGTTCCCTCTAAGGTGCACGCAGGTGTGACTCCACTAATTAGGTGCCTGGACCCTGGAGGAGACGCACATGTAAAGTGAGGTGGTGGCCTTGGGGGCAATAGGGGGTAGGTGGGAGGGGTCAGTGGGGTGAGAAGAGGGGGTGGGGGGAATTTGGGATGTGCAGGGCTGCGGTGGCCAGAGAAAGAGGCAACTTTCCCCAGCTCAAGGGCTGCAGCTGCCAGGGAGAGATGGCCCTCCTTCCCAGCCCCAGCTCGGGGGCTGCTGCGGCGGGGGAGAGAGGGCACATCCATCGCATTAGAAAGGTAAGACTACTGATATTAAAATATGAGTTATGTGCTTTTATTTGTAGAACAAAACAGTTAATTATTAAGGTTGGTTTTTTTTATATAGCGCTTTTATCCAAAGCGCTTTACAATAGTTAGCTAACGGTACAAACAACATTTGGAAAGATCATTAAGTGGTCCGCCGAGACTCTCAGCAATTTTCAAGTGGTCCACGAAAAAAAAAGTTTGAGAACCACTGACATAGAGGGCCAGATTCTCAGCTGTGTAAATTGTCATAGCTCTCCTGACGTCAGTGAATCTTTGGTAATTTGCACTTGTTGAGGATCTGGCCCAGAATGTATGTTTGTCTGTATACTGCTGCTTTTCCCACTGGAGGTCACTCTTAAGAGATGGACAGACATATCAGCTAGAATATCCTTGCTTCTCTCTTCAAGGCTCCTGCAGTGGCAGTATTCTGTAGCTCAGACAGGACGTCTTCTGCTTTCTAGCCTGCTTCCCATCCAAACTGAACAGGGGAGAGCCAAAATTGAGATTCAAACTTGGATACTACATTGGGTTGTGTGTGTCTTTGTTCAGAACCATACTATGGGGTTCTGCTCCAGGATTCTACTTTTCTCTACATGCCAGTAACACCTGTTGATTTCATCTTTTCTTTTCTTTCACCAACAGTCATTTATTTTAGTATTGCTAAAAAATTCTTGCATGCAAGTAGGAAGAGTGGAGTATTTAAAGTCTAGATCCATCTTGAGGGTTTGAGAGAATTTTCACACCCTGTGTGATGCACACCCTCCAGTGTAACAGCTGGTTTGCGTTTCTGTATACACAATTTTATAAATAACCAGCTGTCACTTCTACATACAGTATTTGTGTTTAGAACATTAGTGTGGTTGAATAGGTATCAGAAATGTGCACATGTTTAAGGACTGGAAACAAGTTCCATAGATGTGAACTATTGGTGCATGATTCAAAATTGAATGGAACTCACCTAACTGAATACCTGTTGGTATAATTAGTCTTTGAGATATTGTCTTTGTGCCAGACCCAGTGAAGGAGTACAGTGGAGTCTTAAGTGATTGTTTTTCAGTTTAATTGCATTAATAAATAATGTCTCAAGGTGTACCAACTAAAACATTAGAAGAGCACAAGTTCTGTGTGCTGAACTAAAACATGTTGTTTTTAATAGTAAACCTGTTAAAGTGAATACTTAAACATGTATTGCATTGTTTTAATGGATTTTTCATACGGAAAATGAAGACTACACACGGGGTTGGACAGTTTGACATACTTTCTATTAAAAGTGCTCTGAAAGTGGGGGTTGTTTTAAATTTCTTGTCAGCATTCTTGGCATGCTGTATTATGTGATGCTACCTTGCCACATGGGCTCACAATGTGCCATGACCACATACCAATGGTAACTTGATGCAACATGCCAAACATTTAATAAGACACTGTGTTGTGGCTTTGGTACCTGGTATAAGTTTGGGAGCAGGTATTTGAGCTGAAATTTTAAGAAGAGACAGGTTATAATGTCTGAGTAACTTAATACTCCCTTTACTTAGTTGTACCGTGGGCTGCTGTGTGTGGTGTGACTGACAACCAAGGTTGCAGGTCAAGCCTATGTAGTTTTGTACGGTATTTTGAGCCTTGAGCCTTATATATTTGCTTAGGAAAATAGGTTAATGTGCAACAGGCTTACCCACATTATGCATGTTAATAGATATTGCCTTCATTATATGCTCTGTGCATTTATTTTAACTGTAAGTTAGTTAGATAAATATGAAATTGCTCTGATACAGAGGACCAGCTAGAACAAGTTAAGCGATTGGTGCTTTGGAAGCAGCTGACAATTCCTCTCCTGCCCCAAGAGATGGGCTTGGGGGATATAGACCTGAGGTAGAACAGCATACAGGTCTGTCTCATCTTACGCTGGGGTTACGTTCCGCGGTCAGCGCGTAAGCGAAAACCACGTATAGTCAAAATTACATTAAGTGTAATGGTGGGCAGAATCGCCCGCACTACAGAAACAGTATTTAAATTGTTGTTTTTCTTTTTTTTTTTCTTGTTTTTGCTGACCGCGTAAAGCTGAAATCGCACATGTTAAATGTGCCTAAGATGCGACAGACCTGTACATGGCCTGGGCCACCCTTCAAAACTTGTGGAAGAGCTGGGGCTGTAATGACTGTTCTGCAGCCCTTGCTGCATTGGGGAAACCATTCCTTGTGGTGGGAGGTGCAGGGCCGGTGCAACCATTAGGCAAACTAGGCGGCCGCCTAGGGCGCCAAGATTTGAGGGCGCCAAAAAGCGGTGCCCAAAAGTCTGGGATGCTCACCCGGCGCCGGCTAAACCTGTAACCCTCTTCCCGCCGCTGTGCGATGGGGCGCTGCGGCTTTGATCAGCTCCGGCCAGCCAGGAAGTGATCTCATTCCTCCTCCGGCCGCTGGGGGGCGCTGCGCTGCTCTGTCTCTTCCCCAGGGCCCCTGCCCCTGCTCAGCCCCGCCCCGCCCCCACTCCCCTGAGCTCTGCAGCAGGGCCAGGCCTGCACTCACCAGCCACGGGAAGTGCAGAGATCCAGCCCCAGCTGCACCGCCGGTGAGTGCTGGCGGGTGGTTCCCTCGGGCCTCCAAGCCAGCCCTGCCCCCCCCGAGGCCTGCTCCGCCCCGGAAGCCTGGGGCCCCCCCGCTCCCGCCCCCCGGAGGCCTGGGCACCCCCCCTCCCGCGGGGGGGCTGTGTAGGGCCCCAGAATATCTAGGGACGGCCCTGGTACCTGCCACCCTGCCCGCAGCCAGCCCCTGCTGCACCCCCTGCCCTGCCCGCAGCCAGCCCCACACCCCCTGTCTCCAGCCAGCCCTTGCTGCACCTCCTGCTCGCAGCCAGCCCCACACCCCCGTCTCCAGCCAACCCTGCACACCATCTCCAACCAGCTCCACATCCCCTGCCCTGCCCGAAGCCAGCCAGCCCCACACACCCCTGTCTCCAGCCAACCCCTGCAGCACTCCCCTGCCTGAAGCCAGCAAGCCCCACTCCCTGTCAGGTTATTCATTTATTTTCATTAAATATGTAGACTAAATAATGAAATTAATAAATTTTCAAGCCAAATGTGTATTAATTCTAATGAACAATGCCACATTATGCAGTATTCATTTTTGAAAGTGTACAATAAGCGATGCTCCGGGGGGAGGGGTGGGAGTGGGGGTGGGGGACGCAAGGTGGAAGTTTCGCCTAGGGCGCAAAATATCCTTGCACCGGCCCTGGGGAGGTGTCATGGGGAATATCCAGGAACAGGGCAAAAAAAGTACTGGCTATTCCGTGGGAGAGCAAATTTCCCCTTGTGGTCATCCCCATGTCCTGGTAGAATGATGGGGAGTGAAACACCAGAATGTAGATCCTGCATGTATTTCCATGGGAGGGGATGATCCCTAAAAAGCTTGATCTACACTTGCTTGGGCAAAAGTTGTACCACTAAGATCCGTGAGAGGAGTTTTTACTTCTTTTGACTGAAAAAGAAGTACAGGATTTGTAGGTGAAAAGATGTGTTTATAGAAAACAGTCTCCATCCCAGTAATATCTAAAATATATGAAATGCCTTTTTTCTAAAAATCCAGCAGTCAATAATTTCTGAAGGCTTCCCTTAACTTTGAATTTAAACACATGGCACTATGCATTCATATAGCCAACTATTTGTTAGCTAGTGTTTGACTTAATGCATTGATTTCCACCACCACCCATCGTTAATTTGTTTTTAATTTGAGTAGCAACTGATTAATGTATTTACTTAAAGGAACAGCTTCAGGTGGGGTAGTGGGAGAGAATTTACATCTCCCATTTAGAGAGCACTCATCATGCATTAATACTGAACAAAAAGAACTACATATCTATTTTAGATAAGTGGAGACTCTTTGTGTGTGTGTTGTAACACACTTTCACAAAGCTAGGTTCAAGGTGCAACTTGACGTTAACTAAAATACACGACCCAATCCCTATGTTTAACAGACTATTTATTGAGTCAGCTTTTTCCAGTGGAATATTTTAATGTACAAATGGACAAAACAGGTAATTCCACAACGCAATGTCAACATGAAACACATTTCCATTTTCAGTTTTCTTTCATCCATTCAAGCAAAGTTCTGTCTCGTGACATACTAGGTAAACTTCTTGAAGAAGCCTAACTCAAAGAGATTTCCAGTGGGATATAGGCTCCTAAATCAATTTGGAGCTTTTGAAATTTTTAATCTATATATGCCTGACTGTTAAGCAACTGTACAAGTATTTTTAAGAATCTCCTTGTTTAGTTCATGAAACACTATTGCCTCCTAAGGTAAACAAAGGCACATAATAGCAAGCAGTGTATCTGCAGCTGGCATCTAAGATTTCATTCAGATGCACATGCTAGTATATTTACTAAAACTACTCTGATGAAGAGGCCACAAGCTTTTTTTTTTTTTTTTTTTTGTGTAGTATACAAACAATGCTAAAACTTCAGAAGAAGATCTGACTGATCAGCTGCACTGCAGCCAGTGCACTATCTTCCTTCCCTTGAACTTTATTACGCACATATGTAAGAGAGAGAAAAATATTGCTACTCTTGGAGAAAATAAAAACTTTCTGGATAATAAGTTTTTACCTTCACTGTTTCATTTATCTGGTCTGTCTCCCAGATATCAACTGACCTGTCAGTTTTGATCAGTACTTTAGACTAGACCTGTGGCATACAATAGCTGACCCTTTTTTCAAATTGTCTTTTTGAGATGACAGCACAGGATAGTTCATGAAAGCCTTCATTACAATTTAGTTTTTAATTACACTGTTTCTCTAATGAGCAAATTATACCTCTTGTCACATGCTAAGAAACAGCCCATGCTTTGAATCCAACCTTCCTCCTTCTCACATGGGCATGGCCTGTTGTCTGATATTTTGTTGTGAAACTTTCAGCTTAGCCTGCAATAATGTAATCCAGAATGGATTTCAATGGAGGGGAAGGACAGATGTGTTTTTTCCTTCTGATGATTCCATCAGGATTCTTAGAAGGAGCATTTTTCAAAACTCTCCAGAAGGGGGAGCTTTCCTGTCTTCTATCTAATCCAAGGAGTTTACTGATGTTTTTAATGACTGGCACTGAAACAATGAGTTTTCAATAGAAACTAACATTGACAATGTAAACACACATTTTTCTCTACTGGATTTGATTAAGCAAGTAAAGGCAAAGTTTAAAAAAGTGACAGTCCCTTCACAGAACACCATTCAGATAAAGACCAATTGACAAAGGAAGTGGAGCTACATTCATCTTTCCTTTTGGGAGATCTCAATTTTTCATGAGAAATATCAGAAGCCAGGAATCTATATTGAATAAAATCTACACAAATCTTTTTTTCTTGTACAAACAGTTCATAGACTAAGGCCAGAAGGGACCATTATGATAATCTAGTCTGACCTCTTCTATATCACAGTCCATAGAACTTTCACAAAATAATTCCTAGTGCATACCTTTTAGGAAAATCATCCAATCTTGATTTTAAAAATTGTCAGTGATGGAGAATCACCATAACCCTCGGTAAACTATTCCAGTGGTTAATTAAGCCCCCTGTTAAAAATTACACCTTATTTCCAATTTGAATTTGTCTAACTTCAACTTCCAGACATTGGATCGTATTCTACTTTTCTCTGCTAGATTGAAGAATCCACGTAGTACTTATAGACTGATCAAGTCACTCCTTAACTTTCTCTTTAAGTTAAATAGACTCAAAGAAATCAATCGCTTTAAGGCATGTTTTCTAATCTTTTAGTCATTTTTGTGATTCTTCTGACCCTCTATTTCTTGACTTTAGCAAAGCTTTTGATACGGTCTCCCACAGTATTCTTGCCGGCAAGTTAAAGAAGTATGGGCTGGATGAATGGACTATAAGGTGGATAGAAAGCTGGCTAGATCGTCGGGCTCAACGGGTAGTGATCAATGGCTCCATGTCTAGTTGGCAGCCGGTTTCAAGTGGAGTGCCCCAAGGGTCGGTCCTGGGGCCGGTTTTGTTCAATATCTTCATTAATGATCTGGAGGATGGCGTGGACTGCACTCTCAGCAAATTTGCAGATGACACTAAACTGGGAGGAGTGGTAGATACGCTGGAGGGTAGGGATAGGATACAGAGGGACCTAGACAAATTAGAGGATTGGGCCAAAAGAAACCTGATGAGGTTCAACAAGGACAAGTGCAGAGTCCTGCACTTAGGACGGAAGAATCCCATGCACTGTTACAGACTAGGGACCGAGTGGCTAGGCAGCAGTTCTGCAGAAAAGGACCTAGGGGTTACGGTGGACGAGAAGCTGGATATGAGTCAACAGTGTGCCCTTGTTGCCAAGAAGGCTAACGGCATTTTGGGCTGTATAAGTAGGGGCATTGCCAGCAGATCGAGGGACGTGATCGTTCCCCTCTATTCGACATTGGTGAGGCCTCACCTGGAGTACTGTGTCCAGTTTTGGGCCCCACACTACAAGAAGGATGTGGAAAAATTGGAAAGAGTCCAGCGGAGGGCAACAAAAATGATTAGGGGGCTGGAGCACATGAGTTATGAGGAGAGGCTGAGGGAACTGGGATTGTTTAGTCTGCAGAAGAGAAGAATGAGGGGGGATTTGATAGCTGCTTTCAACTACCTGAAAGGGGGTTCCAAAGAGGATGGATCTAGACTGTTCACAGTGGTACCAGATGACAGAACAAGGAGTAATGGTCTCAAGTTGCAGTGGGGGAGGTTTAGATTGGATATTAGGAAAAACTTTTTCACTAGGAGGGTGGTGAAGCACTGGAATGGGTTACCTAGGGAGGTGGTGGAATCTCCTTCCTTAGAGGTTTTTAAGGTCAGGCTTGACAAAGCCCTGGCTGTGATGATTTAGTTGGGATTAGGTCCTGCTTTGAGCAGGGGGTTGGACTAGATGACCTCCTGAGGTCCCTTCCAACCCTGATATTCTATTATTCTACAATTTATCAATAATCTTCTTGAATTGTGGGCACCAGATCTGGACACAGTATTCCAGCAGCAGTTGGACCAATGCCAAATACAGAGTTAAAATAACCTCTTTACTCCTACTTGAGATTCTCCTTTTGATGCATTCCAGGATTGCCTTAACTCTTTTGGCCACAGCGTTGCACTGGGAGCCCATCGTAGTCTGATTATCCACCATGACCCCCAAATCTTTTTCAGAATCACTGCTTCACAGGATAGAGTCCCCATCCTGTAAGTATGGCCTACATTCTTTGTTCCTAGATGTATGCATTTGCATTTAGCCATATTAAAATGCATATTGTTTGCTCACGCTCAGTTTACCAAGCAATTCAGACCTGTCCTTTTCATTATTTGCCACTCCCTCAATTTTTGTGTCCTCTGACCTGTTCAAAATAGCACACTAATTCTACAGGCCAACACTAGAAGAGATTGTAGTGGCGACTTGTGACTGAAGCTTAGAATCTGATTTCTTTCCCCACTCTCCCCACTTTTTTAGACTTGGCTTCTTCTGTTTATTACAAATTGAAAACAACAAACTCATTATCTGTATGTTATGCCATTATGTTAATCTTAGAAAAGTAGAAATAAATCCCTTTCCATGATGTGGTTATTAACTGCTTACTGTGTCTAGTTGCCTTAATCCAATAGAACACTTTCATTGTTGAACCAGTTTGTTTTTTCAGTGTACTTTAAGGGCACTTATCACAAGGCATCTTACTATTACAAAATAAAAACTGCCAAATATTAAAAGATCAAATTATAATGTCCCGTCTGATAATAAATTCTAGGTGCTGGGAAAGAGCCAAGATTTCTCTGACAAACCCCCTCATCTACAAAAGGGATCATATCCCATCTAATACATGTGGTTGGAGAGGGGGAAATGGAAGATGTAGAAGATGCAGAAATGAGTGGGGGAGCGAAATACAATCCCAATTAGGTTAAAAGAAAAAATGGGACTTGTAGCATATCCTTAAGGCAGCCAGCAAGGGCTCTGATGAACCTTCTATAGAAGAATTTGTAATAATTGAATATCAACTCAAATTTATATTTATATTCAGCTGAGTCCTGATCTGAACGTTGGGCCCAAAAGCAAACTCACTCTGGTCAGCCATGACAATTAATCAGGATCATTGATGGAGAAACTATTGCTCAAATACTTGGGAAGCTATTTTTATCAAGGGTTTGGTATACCAGTGCAAAGGCTTGGAATTGTGTCCTTTTTCATATCAGCTAGTGTAGGTCACCCAAGGCAGGTTTACATACTCCCTCTATTATACCCTTTGGAGCAAATAAACATCTGAATTCTGCAAGCATCACAACTTCTGGCTCCATTTCGAGGGCACAGAACTGAGGAGTGCATTGCAGAAATTTTGCCACTTAAACAAACTTTCTCTCTGTTAGTGCACTATTTTATTTATTTATTCTTGCTTTGCTTATTGTCCTGAGCGTTCAGTAATACTACATAGAATGTTGATGCTCTAAGAATGATTTGATCTGTAGTTTGATGCTACATGCAAAAGAGACAGTTATTTTGAATGCTTTCAAAGCTTGTGACGTTTACCATTAAACTTGTTCCCTATTCCTTCTCAGATCATTATTACATTCACATGTTTGAATAGTGAGGGCTAGTGTTCAATTATCAGGTTGAATGAAAATATTTCTGATTCCTTGAAGTTAGTTTGCCAACATGCAGGTGAACAGCACTCGTGTGGGTGGGTGGAACAATGAGGTGAGCACAGTAGCGGCGCCAGCTCTGCTGGCACCCTAGGCGGCGGAAGGTCCCGCCCCCGAAATCCCGCCCCCAACAGCGGCGGCNAACTTCTGTGCTGGAAAGCAACACTGCTATCCTATTGCACTGTGCTGCCCATCAATTGTGATTTCTCTTCAGTAATGCTAGCGACAATGCCAGTAGCAATGGGATTATACTGTTGGAATTGAAATATTTCACATTTCAAACAAAAATCCCATCTGGAAAGATCAATTCAGTTATATCCTGTGTCATGTCTGAAGTCTGGCTTCCATAATAATGAAAAAGTGGAGAAATTAGTAACCAGTCATCTTTAAACACTTCCAGGTAGTCTATTGCCATTCTGGGTTGTTTTTGTGACAGAGTAATGCAGGCATCTTTAACCAGTGTGTACTATTCTTCCCTGAGGATGTGATGAAGGAATCTGGGCTAGTCTGAATGTGGCTTCTAGTGTTTTCACGGGCTTATCCCAAGTGGCCTCTTTTTTTCCTCTCAGCCTATCTCTGTTTTCCACTCCACCTCCCTTGGTGAGGTGAAACTTGGTGGTACACAAGACAAATCAGACTTCTGAAAGGGCAGTAGTCTGGAAAGGTTGAGAACCACTGGGCTAGAGCCAGGTAGGTGCGGCCTGTACAAGCCTGAGGCGCACTTTAAAATTGTGGGATCTGTATATGGAAGAAGTAGAGATCTACAATATAAAACTCTAGTCACAGTGTGGCTTTGGCGAGACGGTGAGAGAAAACGTCCGCTATGCAAGGTTAAAGAAGGTATATTCTGCTGCAATGCATAATCGACAAATGTGTTTGCCAAACAGCAGAAGTGCAGATTGCCAAGACAATTGATTATTTGCTTGTTTGTGCTGGCATGTCTTGGGGTCCTGGTCCATTACTGGGGCTCCTTTGTGCTAGGTGCTGTACAAACAGTGAACAAAAGGTGGTCCCTGTCTCAAAGAGCTTTGTGTATTCTCAAAAGAAATTGAAACATAGTAAGGTATGGAAATGCAGTTAAGGCATCCAAACAACCTTAACTCTGCCCTACATGACCCATGGGGGGGTGGGGGGGGGGGAAAGAAGAACAAATTGTATGGCTTTTAAAAATAAGCAACCAATATTGTGCAATAATTATAATTACATTGTTGTTGATGGCATCACTAGTAGGCAGAGTTAAGGCGCCCAGACTGCTTTTACTGAATGTTTCTATACATGAACATGTTTAAATTTCTTTTAAGTGGTATCCTTAGCTCCAAACTTTCTGGGTTTGTAATACTTGTTTTGATTTTTGCCCTGAATTATTAATATGTACTCACCCTTAATGCCAGTTTAACGTAGGCTTTTCTGGGAATTTATGCATATTTTGACATTGGCATCCTACAAATCAAGTTTCCCCAGCCAGATATTTTGCTTTAAATCAAATCAACTGTGTACTAAAGCAAATGCTAGGTATAAAAGACAGTAGAAAAAGTAGCATCTCCTTTAAAAGTTGTTTACATACCACCTTGTTATATGTCTACTTCAGGAATGCAGGCAGGGCTAGTGTGGGTGTACCTTCATAAACTCGGGGAAATAAGAGCTAAAGTTGTTCAAAAATAAGTGGAAAAATGAATTTGCTAACAAACAGACCCATGGTTTATTTTCTATTAAGATCTGAAGATAACATATTGTAAGTTTCCTTCAAAGACATTTTGTTCACTCTATTGGATAATTGGAAACAAGTGCCTGTGATTTTTGCATAAGAGAGCTTAAGACAGTTATTGAAAAATCTTGGAAACTGTATTTTTTTTGTTGGCTTTAATATTGTTAGCACAGCAAATTTAACAGATCTTAACAGACTCTTACAATCAGGGTTTAGAATGTGTATGATATACAGTTATGAGCAAGAGTCAGTAATAGTTCTGTCTGCATTTTGGAATGTTTTTCTTATACGATCTTCCATGCTGTAGAAGATGCATGGGGACTTGATTAAATCTGACGGTCTATCAACCTGCCTCATGAAAGCGATAATATCAGTAGACTAGCATTTTGTTATAGTTTAATTCTTTTACTTCCAGAGAAATGTTAGGGTGAAGCAGACTTCGGCTGTGTCATATTTCATCATAACTTTTTTTTAGAGACTTTTTTTTATTTCGTGCCTCAGCTTTCCATTGATTGGTGGGGAGGGGACATGGGCTCCATCAAGTTCCCCCACTGGTTGATGCAGGTGGGTGACATTTCTCTCCTCTCAGCTTACAAAGGAGGCCCTCATCAAAAATTGTGGTGCAGTTCACTGCCTGAAAACTCCCTAGCAGTCTTTTGACTGGCCCCCCTCTGTGCCCCCCCAGTGGCATTTTCTGGCTAGGAGTCAGTGGTAGGTTGACATGAAATGGGACCTGGATGCAACTGAACCAAAGACACACTCCCTCCAAAAAAGAAAATTGGGGGGGGGGGGGCGCTAATAAAAAGAAATCAGAGCCTCCCCCTTTCCTGTATCATAGAACTTAAGATCAGAAGGGACCATTATGATCATCTAGTCTGACCTCCTGCATGATGCAGGCCACAAGGGTTGACCCACCCACTCCTGAAATAACTCTCACCCTTGACTCAGCTGTTGAAGTCCCCCAATCATGATTTAACGACTTCAAACAGCAGATAATCCTCTAGCAAGCGACCCCTGCCCCATGCTGCGGAGGAAGGCGAAAAACCTCCAGGGCCTCTGCCAATCTACCCTGGAGGAAAATTCCTTCCCGACCCCAAATATGGCGATCAGCTGAACCCCGAGCATGCGGGCAAGATTCTCCATCCAGACACTCAGGAAAAAGACTTTCAATATCCCAACATTTACCATCGGTACTAACTACCAGCGGTGGCACATTATTGACCTATTGTGTAAATCAAGTTATCCTATCAAACCATTCCCTCCATAAACTTATCAAGCTTAATCTTAAAGCCGGAGAGGTCTTTCGCCCCCACTATTTCCCTCGGCAGGCCGTTCCAGTATTTCACTCCTCTGACGGTTAGAAACCTTCGCCTAATTTCAAGCCTAAACTTCCCAACTGCCAATTTATATCCATTTGTTCTCGTATCCACATTAGCACTGAGCCGAAATAATTCCTCTCCCTCCCTGATATTGATCCCTCTGATATATTTAAAGAGAGCAATCATATCTCCCCTCAACCTTCTTTTGGTTAAGGAAAACAAACCGAGCTCCTCAAGTCTCCTTTCATACGACAGGCTTTCCATTCCTCGGATCATCCTAGTGGCCCTTCTTTGTACCCTTTCCAGTTTAAATTCATCCTTCTTAAACATGGGAGACCAGAACTGCACACAGTACTCCAAATGAGGTCTCACCAGCGCCTTGTATAACGGGACTAGCACCTCCTTATCTCTACTAGAAATACCTCGCCTAATGCATCCCAAGACCGCATTAGCCTTTTTAACGGCCACATCACATTGCCGACTCATAGTCATCCTGCGATCAACCAGGACTCCGAGGTATGCTTGAGACTCCCATGCATTTCTATCTGATTCAGATAAACTTTCAAGTCTGACTGACTGTAGGAAAATGAATTGATTAGTGACTATATAAACACTATAACCATGTTCATGTTAAAGTTTATTTTCAAAAATTCTGGACAAATCTCCCAGTATATTGCACACAGCCACCATGGGGCACAACATACAAAGTCTGAGAAGTGAAGTTCAGAGCCATGAAAGAGTTCTCCTCGGATTTATCCTAATCCAGTTTCCTTTCCTTGGAAAGGCCATTATAAACTCTTGCGTGGTGACAGGTTTCAGAGTGGTAGCTGTGTTAGTCTGTATCAGCAGAAAGAACAGGAGTACTTGTGGCACCTTAGAGACTAACACATTTATTTGAGCATAAGCTTTCATGGGCTAAAACCCACTTCATCGGATGCATGCAGTGGAAAATACAGTAGGAATATATGAAAATATATATATACACATACACAGAGGACATGGAAAAAATGGGTGTTGCCATACTAACGATAACGAGAGTAATCAGTTAAGGTGGGCTATTATCCGCAGGAGAAAAAAAAACATTTGTAGTGATAATCAGGATGGCCCATTTCCAACAGTTGACAAGAAGGTGTGAGTAACTGTGGAGGGTAGGGGGAAAAATTAGCATGGGGAAATAGGTTTTACTTTGTGTAATGACCCATCCACTCCCAGTCTTTATTCAAGCCTAATTTAATGGTGTCCAGTTTGCAAATTAATTCCAATTCTGCAGTTTCTCGTTGGAGTCTGTTTTTGAAGTTTTTTTGTTGGAGTATTGCGATTTAAGGTCTGTAATCGAGTGACCAGGGAGGTTGAAGTGTTCTCCGACTGGTTTTTGAATGGTCTAATTCTTGACGTCTGTTTTGTGTGCATTTATTCTTTTGTGTAGAGACTGTCCAGTTTGGTCAATGTACATGGCAGAGGGGCATTGCTGGCACATGATGGCATAGATCACATTGGTAGATGTGCAGGTGAACGAGCCTCTGATAGTGTGGCTGATGTGATTAGGTCCTATGATAGTGTCCCCTGAATAGATATGTGGGCAGAGTTGGCAACAGGCTTTGTTGCAAGGATAGGTTCCTGGGTTAGTGTTTTTCTTGTGTGGTGTGTGGTTGCTGGTGAGTATTTGCTTCAGGTTTGGGGGCTGTCTGTAAGCGAGGACTGGCCTGTCTCCCAAGATCTGTGAGAGTGAGGGGTCGTCCTTTGGGATAGGTTGTAGATCCTTGATGATGCACTGGAGAGGTTTTAGTTGGGGGCTGAAGATGATGGCTAGTGGCATTCTGTTACTTTTTTTGTTGGGACTGTNGACTGACTGTAGGAAAATGAATTGATTAGTGACTATATAAACACTATAACCATGTTCATTTTAAAGTTTTATTTTCAAAAATTCCGGACAAATCTCCCAGTATATTGCACACAGCCACCATGGGGCACAACATACAAAGTCTGAGAAGTGAAGTTCAGAGCCATGAAAGAGTTCTCCTCGGATTTATCCTAATCCAGTTTCCTTTCCTTGGAAAGGCCATTATAAACTCTTGCGTGGTGACAGGTTTCAGAGTGGTAGCTGTGTTAGTCTGTATCAGCAGAAAGAACAGGAGTACTTGTGGCACCTTAGAGACTAACACATTTATTTGAGCATAAGCTTTCATGGGCTAAAACCCACTTCATCGGATGCATGCAGTGGAAAATACAGTAGGAATATATGAAAATATATATATACACATACACAGAGGACATGGAAAAAATGGGTGTTGCCATACTAACTATAACGAGAGTAATCAGTTAAGGTGGGCTATTATCCGCAGGAGAAAAAAAAACATTTGTAGTGATAATCAGGATGGCCCATTTCCAACAGTTGACAAGAAGGTGTGAGTAACTGGAGGGTAGGGGGAAAAATTAGCATGGGGAAATAGGTTTTACTTTGTGTAATGACCCATCCACTCCCAGTCTTTATTCAAGCCTAATTTAATGGTGTCCAGTTTTCAAATTAATTCCAATTCTGCAGTTTCTCGTTGGAGTCTGTTTTTGAAGTTTTTTTGTTGGAGTATTGCGATTTAAGGTCTGTAATCGAGTGACCAGGGAGGTTGAAGTGTTCTCCGACTGGTTTTTGAATGGTCTAATTCTTGACGTCTGTTTTGTGTGCATTTATTCTTTTGTGTAGAGACTGTCCAGTTTGGTCAATGTACATGGCAGAGGGGCATTGCTGGCACATGATGGCATATATCACATTGGTAGATGTGCAGGTGAACGAGCCTCTGATAGTGTGGCTGATGTGATTAGGTCCTATGATAGTGTCCCCTGAATAGATATGTGGGCAGAGTTGGCAACAGGCTTTGTTGCAAGGATAGGTTCCTGGGTTAGTGTTTTTCTTGTGTGGTGTGTGGTTGCTGGTGAGTATTTGCTTCAGGTTTGGGGGCTGTCTGTAAGCGAGGACTGGCCTGTCTCCCAAGATCTGTGAGAGTGAGGGGTCGTCCTTTGGGATAGGTTGTAGATCCTTGATGATGCACTGGAGAGGTTTTAGTTGGGGGCTGAAGATGATGGCTAGTGGCATTCTGTTACTTTTTTTGTTGGGACTGTTCTGGAGTAGGTGACTTCTGGGTACTCTTCTGGCTCTGTCAATCTGTTTCTTCACTTCAGCAGGTGGTTATTGTAATTGTAAGAATGCTTGATAGAGATCCTGTAGGTGTTTGTCTCTGTCTGAGGGGTTGGAGCAAATGCGGTTGTATCTTAGAGCTTGGCTGTAGACAATGGATCGTGTGGTGTGGTCTGGATGAAAGCTGGAGACCTGTAGGTAAGTATAGTGGTCAGTAGGTTTCCGGTGTGTGTGTGTGTGTGTGTGTGTAGGGTGGTGGTTATGTTGAAATGTAAGCAATTAATCCATGTATACGTGTCTAAATAAAAATGGTCTGACTTCCAGAGGTGCTGAACAACCACTGGTCTTGTCATACATAGAAAGATAGCTAAGGAAGTGGCAGAGGCATGGAATCCACTGAGCAGCTAGCTAGCTGCTTGTGGGGGGGTCAGACTTGAGTGACTGCCACCTGGCAGTGCAAGCTAGCTCCCACTTTCTGCCTCCAGCTCTCCCTTTGCTCCTCTGGGTGCACTCTAGTGTGGTGTGAGATTGATAGTGTGAGGAGCTGGCAGCTGCTGTTTTTTAATGATGGTAGGTGTCCAGTTGCTTTAGTGATTAGTGTGAGAAATTCTAAGTTGCAAGTAAATTCTGAGTGATCTCTGCAGTTGTCTGAATCC
This sequence comes from Platysternon megacephalum, assembly GCA_003942145.1. NCBI lineage: Eukaryota > Metazoa > Chordata > Testudines > Platysternidae > Platysternon > Platysternon megacephalum. Next base: position 51,144 of record QXTE01000195.1, on the reverse strand, counting down.
TTTCTGAGACACATCACCCCTCAACAGAGCAGCAGGAAAGTGCAAAAGCCATGTTCTGTAAAAACAGCCCATTCTGACGGTTTGTATGTTTGAGTTTGAATCTTTAAAACCGATTATACGTTATAAGGGGGAAAACAAGCCAGGATTCTCACTAGATTTTAAGTTTGTCCCATTAATTGTTTTCAGTGACAATATATTTATAATATAATGTACTTTAAATAACAGGAATATTGTGCTAGAAATGTACATTTGCTCGCTGGACACTTTTTTATTAAATTGCTTCCTGTGTCTTTAATATAGGTCCTTAATATATTTTTTGCACTTACCCTCCTCCCATTTGGTTTTAACCTGAAATTTTTGATCAGTTTTTTGTATCCAGGCTTTCAAAATTGTATTGATTCTTATTTCATTTACTGAATCTTTTTAATAACACTTATATATATCCTGGAAAATTAACTAACTTTAAAATGTGTACATATATATTAGAAACTTAAAGGGAATGTTTTAATATTGTGAAGTTATTTAAAAACCAAATCTGAAGATTTTAGTTGCATTTCACTGGGTTACCAGAAAATTTATATAGAGTAGGCCATGATATATATTAGTGCATTAGTGTTATTACTCAATTACATTAGTAGTAGGCAAAGTTAGTCTAGTATACATGGTTACACAGGCTTGTACATGCTTGTGCTGTTTCTGGAACTCCCTGGAGAGAAGCTGACATGTATATGGATATATTTTAATTGTTACTAATTGCTGCTAATCAAGGCTGCTTGATTGTACGTGTGTGTGTACTTTACACGTATGTGAGGTTTTTGAATAGCTTTAGTTCTCTTCAGTTCAAGAGCTCTTTCACTGGTGAGTTCTTTGTGGTGTTTACATGAGAGAGAGGTGCCTGAAAATCTCTAATATAGGATATCCACCTGTGCTAAGTTTCTCTTTTCTAGAAAAGAGTTCCAGACTTCCCTGAACGTACCCAACTTGTTGTGCAGCTGACATGGATTTCTCCATCGCAGCAACTCCTATAATCTATTTCTGCTATTCTGCCAAGTTGTGCACATTCCCCTCCTTCCCCTGGGTACGTATCTTTAAAAAGGGGAAGAAAGAGGACCCAGGGAATTACAGACCAGTCAGCCTAATTTCAATACTCGGGAAGATACCGGAACAAGTTATTAAGCAATCAAGGTGTAAGCACCTGGAGGATAATAGGGTTATAAAGAATAGGCAGCATGATTTGTTCTTGACAAATCCATGCAAAACCAATCTCATTTGCTTCTTTAGGGTTACTGGCCTAGTGGATGAGGGAGGGGGGAAGCAGTAGATGTGCTATATCTTTATTTTAGTAAGGCATTTGATATAGTCCCACATGACATTCTCATAAGCAAACTAGAGAAATGTGGTCTAGATTAAATTACTATAAAGTGGGCGCACATCTGGTTGCAAGACCTTACTCGTAGTGTAGTTATGGTTCACTGTCAAAGTGTGAGGGCGTATCTAATGGGGGTCCCCCAGGGTCAGTATATTCGTTCAGTATTTTCATTAATGACTTGGATAATGGAATGGAGAATATGTTTACAAAATGTGCAGATGACACGAAGCTGGGAAGGGGGCGCAAGCATTTTGGAGCACAGGATTAGAATTCAAAACAACCTTGACAAATTGGAGAATTGGTCTGAATTCAACAAGATTAAATTTAATAAAGACAAATACTCCACTTAGGAAAAATCAAATGCACAGCTACAAAAGGGGAATTACTGGCTGGGTGATAGTCCTGCTGAAAAGGATCTGGGGATTATAGTAGATCACAAATTGAACATGAATCAACAATGTGATGCAGTTGTGAAAAAAGCTAATATTCTGCAGTGTATTAACAGGAGGGTCGTACGTAAGACACAGGAGGTAATTGTCCACTCTACTCGTCACTGGGGAGGCCTCGGCAGGAGTAGTGTCCAATTCTGGGTGCCACCTTTTAGAAAAGATGTGGACAAATTGGAGAGTCCAGAGGAGAGCAACAGAAAATGGTGAAAGGTTTGGAAACCTGACCTATGAGGAAAAGTTTAAACAAACAAACAAAAAAACTGGGCGTGTTTAATCTTAAGAAAAGAGGACTGGGGAGGGGGGGGGGGGAAACCTGATAAGTCTTCAAGTATGTTAAAGGCTTCTATAAAGAGACTGGTGCTCAGTTGTTCTGCATGTCCTCTCAAGGTAGGACAAGAAGTAATGGGCTTAATCTGCAGCAAGGGAGACTGAGGTTAGATATTAGGATTAATTTTTAAACTATAAGGGTAGTTTAAGATCTGGAATAGGCTTCCAAGGAGGTTGTGGAATCTCCAGTCATTGGAGGTTTTTAAAAACAAGTTGGACAAGCACCTGCCAGAGAGCAGGGGCTAGAACTTGGTGACTTCTCGAGGTCCCTTCCAGCCTTATGTTTCTATGACTCTGTCTGAGGATTACACTTGGGAACAATTTTAATTTAGGGCGAATATTGAAAGAATGACTGTAGAGTGACTATTCATCTTGAAAGTGTTCACCATATGAATCCATAATACCAGACAAATAAAATTGGGCTAAATTTCACTAAGGGTGGTGGTTAGTTTTATTTTAATATGCAGGCTATTTTTAATCTTTTTTTATTAGTTTTACAGCTACAGTAACCATTAACTTCAGTTTGTCTTTGCTGAGTGTCTTGGATAAAGCATAAAGCAAAGCCAGGAAGCAAAGGCAATAACACTGCTTGGCTTCCAACATAAAAAGGACTAGACCAGATCATCAGAAGCAACTATTTCTGTAGTGCTCACATCACAAAATGGTAATTAGACTGAAGAACTTTGTTGTCCAAATGCTGGAACTTAAAGCTAACAGAGCTTAAATTTTCCAGAAATACAATAGGATCAATGAAGTGTCACATTCACTTGCTCTGAAATATAAGCAGCTTTTGAATACTTAAGTTTTACTTTTGTGTAGGAGATATGGGAAAGTACTTTGTCATTTGAATTCACTTGCAATATTTGGGCCTGCATCAGAGGATGATAGGACTGCTTGTGCAGGTCAGCACTACTTGCATGACTGATGGTTTGCAAGTTCATGTTCTTTGTTTTTTGTTCAGATTTCAAGAATGTATCCATGTGTAAATCATGCTAATGACATGCGGCTTTGTCTCCCTCAGGTGGCTAAGTCATGTGTAGAGGTTTCTGAGTTCGCTTCTGCCTCAGAGCTTACAGACCAGGTCCTTTTTATGCTCAAGAAGTAAAGTACCAGGCTTTGACTGAGCTACCTGGGCAGGATCCAATATTTTGGATGCAGTCGTAGACTCCAACATCCTTATGTGACCTAGCCAATAGAGGGGACAAAGAGCCACATTGTGGTGGCATGGGTTACATGTATGGTTGCATATTTCCATAATAAAAGTGGAAACACTGGTTTGATAGTATGAAGAAATTGGTGTGCACTAAAAGTGTAAGCTGGATATCAAATATGTGAAATGTGCCTAGGTTTGTAGATAAAAATAAATGAAAATGCTACTTCTAATAAATCTGCAGAATTCTAGTAGACTGAAGAGGCCTTTCCCATGAAGGTATGCGAGTGTACACTGAAAAGTGTTGATGGGTGCGTAGATACTCATGCACATGCTTCTAGGTATATTTTATTATTGTTGATTCCAGATGGAGCAGGTTAACTGGGCAGAGCAGCACTTGTTGGAAGGTCCGTGTTTAAAATGTCTCATATAACTCCAACAAAGCAAGCTGATAGCATGTACGGTAACCTTGTAAGTTCATAAGCACAGAGTGTCTTGGTAGGAACTGTTTTGAATTCCATACTTGACCACAAAAATTATTTTGCAGGAGTTTTGTGTAAGTCAGCTTTTTGTAAAAATGAAAAAAACAAAACAAAATAAAATCCAAACCTAACCAACCAAAAGAAGAAACGAACCAACAGATTCAGTTGTTAATAAAGGAAGAAAACTTTGAGGCTTTGTTCAGAAACATCTTTAGTTATTGTTGAATTTTAGGCTTGTGCACAGATTCAGAGCCACGAGTAAACAATATTTCAAGCAGTTTGGATTATGTATTTTAACTAGTTTTCTAAGTGAAGTGAAGAAAGATTTTGCTTTGTTATTACCAGAATAATTCCTAAAAAAAACAAAAAAAACCACCCCACCACCTGGTTATTATGACATTTGGGGGGGGGGGGCGCGGCGGCAGGGGGAGAATCATTGTTTTCCTCTAAATATAAATATTTCTATTTAAAACAGTGGCTATAAAAAAAAATGTCTAATATAAGTAGAAACTAATTTGGAAAGCCTAGGAAGTCCTGTAGTGCTGCCAGTTTCACTTGCAAATCTAATTGTAATGGTACTAAGCTTTTAGACTTTCATGAGCCAGGCAAGAGAAATTGCTTTTCAGAACAGTTGCTGATTGTCCCTGGTCCTGTGCTTATCACAGTATATAGGCCCAGTTAGAGCAGAAATAAAGTGGCTTCTCCTATAAAAAAGTAGAAGTGGAGAAAGGCCAAAGTAAATCATTACTACAAATGTTGCAAAATCCATTCCTTTGCTTCTGATGTTTGCTTAAGGTTAAAAACAGTAAGTTCATTGTATTCTGCATGCCTAACTAAAGTCTCAATACAGAAGTTTACTCTCAGTAAGCATGGAAGAATTAGGGCTTTATTGAAACTGGAATCAGGATTAATGGTATTGAAATACTTGGAATTTAATCTTTTTACAATCCACTCAAGAAGTATGTTCTCAAATATTAAAAAGAGAGCAACACAATGTGTCTGACTAAGAAATAACTTTTCATGTTAAACAGACAGCTTTTGAATTATTTTTATTCCCCCAATAAAAAATTAAGTAGCAAGATAAGATTTAAACTCTGAACACACTACCTTTATAAAACTAAAGTACTATTTTATATTGCTCTGTAAGAATTAAAGTAGTTCTGGTGTGGATTGCTCCTATATTTTTTTTTTATGCAGTTCAGTGCTTGTTGAAGCGACAAGCTACTGGCATTAGTAATGGCTGTGATAGCAAAGGAAGTAGTCCCTTATGTTCTCTCACACAACCGACCACTTTTGAATCTGTTTAATTGAAAGAGGAAATATTTATCAAGGAACTGGTGTTTATACCTCCACTACCCAGATTGTTTCTTTATAAAAAGCCTAATTGCATCTTTTACATTCTTCCTGCATAACCACCAGGGATGACAAAGGATACTTCAGCTGGCATCTCACCTGAAAGTTAGCATTTTTAATCAGGGGGTAGTGTAAGGTAGAGTTGGGGGGTGGGCAGCTAGAAGGAACATCAGCTCATCCCCACTGCCCCCCTTCTTGTTTCCATCCTCTGTAACTGCTGCCTGCATCTATGCCAAAATCTTCCACTGTACTGTCAACATTTTAGTAAAGACCAAGTCCTAGCATGAGACTTCAAATGTATGACAGTTGGGGGTTACAGTGGAGACTATTCCCAGTCTTCGGCCTGACCCAAAATCACTGAAGGCAGTGGAGGTTCTGACCCTCAAATAGACAAAACCCCAAACTTTCATTCCCACATATTACCATGCCCCCAAATGTTATCTTTTGGGGGCATGATATTTAGGTAAGCCTTGATATTAACTTACATTATCCTAGATAAAGATACAATTATGTGCTTCAATGTTTCCAGAATCACTTGGGTAATATAGTCTAAGATTTCAGCAACAACATGTGCCTTTGAGACTTTCAACTCTGTTTCATCTCCGGAATGATTTGCATTTTAAAAACATAAATTTATAAGTGGTGGTACATCCAAGCACAAGGAAAGTCTGAAATCAAATATTTCCCTATACGCTGGTGGAGTTTGTATTTATTTCCTCTTAAATCATTAAAAGCATTTTAGATGGTACTGAGTCGGATGCATTTATCTGTGGTTAGGAATTATTCCATTCAACCCGAGTGGACAGACTTTATTGCATTATTTCTGGTGAGCTCAACGTGTGTAGTGTCCCAGTGAAATAGCAGTGAATGCTCAGAACAAGCTGTCTGGAGAGCATCAGCATTTCCTCTTCCATGCACTCTCTTCATCATTGTCATCGGTCAACATAATGCTCATGCCAAAAATAGAGCCATGGTGTTTTCAGTAGCAATCAAATTCACAGTAACCAGAGTCTCCTGCGCCTCATGTCCTTCAAATCACAAATTGTGACTTTTATGAAGAACTTGACCTCTGACACAATTTAAAAAAAATTAAAAATTCAGCCAGTGAGCAAATGTCTCTGCTGAGATTTCACTTTGTCCATATTAAATAGTTTTAGGATTATTTTGGAAACTGACTGGTCTAAAGACTCTCCTTCTTTGAAACAGCTCCACAGAAAGGGGGTGGAGGGAGTTAGTCGGGACAATGGACAAGCCTCACCTTATGGAGTTCCCGACTTCCACTCAAGGCTGTGTGAAGGGGACAGGAGTCCTTCTGCCTTCATAAAGGGGCTGCCTATCTGTACTGCTTCTGATATCCTATCTCTCTTCTCAACAGCATGGTTTCTTTTTGAGTCATGCTGCCACTGGCTCCCACTACTCTGCCAATGCCTTACACTCCTCTTCCCCTTTCCTTTGCAAAGTGAGGGTAGAAAGCACAGAGGGTACGTAAATGTTGTTAGCTTATCTGATGGCATTTTTAGAGGGGAGTTTTCCAAGTGGTTATTAAGAAGGAGGCATGCTGCATAGAATGACTAGTCCCATCTGCTGGAGATCCTTCCCCTCTTTCTCCTCCTGAAGATCCCTAGCCATGCGGTAGTCACACGGTGTTTGGATGAAGGATGCTTAAATACCACTCAAGACTGATGCAACCACACCCCCGCCCCCCCCCCCCGCCGCCGCCTTCCCCTCCTCCACATTGAAATCCTCTGACATTCCAGCTCAGCTAGTGTTTGCAATGCCGTGGATGGGCGCTAGAAGACTAGACTAGAATCCTGCCCCTTTCAGCTGGAGTGAGTGTTACTGTGACAAAGGGCCCATGAGTGCATAAAAGGTGGAGGAAATAGGAAGATCCTCCTCAACTCTCTTGGCTATAAGAGGCCCCCCCAATTCAAGGAAGCTCTGTAGATGGGCCACGCACCAAACTTTTATTTTCTTTTATTGTATATTTCTTAGAGGCTGATGTCTTCTGCTTGCTAGGAGCCAAGAGTCAGTGGAAGGCAGGAAAGTGCCTCTTTCCTTTTGATTGATTGGAGCCCTCTAGAAAATCAAAAAGCACCATGGTTTAGGTGCTCTAGAGTGCTGTCTGAAAGTGTCGGTGCGTGGTGTGATATAAAGCCTTGTGGAAGGGCTTCTTCCAGATATTCTGGTGACTGCTCGGACAAGGAGTTATTGGTGGTTATGGTGGTACATTGACCATTCCCCAGGGACAGACGTTTTCCTGAAGTTATCAGGTTTTTGCTGCAGGAAACGGTAACTCTCTGGCAGAGGCCAGCAAATTTAATAGGCTATTTCTACACTTGCAGAGTTTTTGTGCTGTCCGTTTCAATGGTGATAGCGAACTGGTAAAAGAAGAGCGCTGGTTTGTGTACTCACTCACTTCCACAGGCATCAGAGAGTGTTTATATTTGCAGCACTTCTATCCCTGATGAGAGCAGTGCACTGAGGGCAGCTATCCCACAGTGCAGCTTTCTCCATTTTGATGATAGGTCTTGTGGGAAAGGGCGGGGGGGGGGGCAATCGCAGGGCATCCTGGGTCCCTGCACAGCCTCCTCTCCCCAAACACTGATCAGCTCCAGTAGCTCAGCATTGCTCCAAGCAGGGGATCCTTTGCTCCATGGAGCAGGCATTGTCACCTGGCCAGATGATAAGTGAGCACTTGCCAAGAAAACAGGAAGGGGCGTTTCAAAGTTCCTGGGGCTTTACAGGGGGAGGGGTGGATGTCTGTTTACCTGGCATCAGAGCAGCAGAGCTGCTGGCCAGAGTGGTCACCTAGACACTGTGGGATATCCTGCGAAGGCTAAAAGCTCTGTAAACAGGAAGAACATGTCTTCATTTACACCTCACCGCAGAAGCATCACCGGTAAGAGCTGTACGCCTCTCGTGGAGGTGGTTTTCTTTTTGCAGTGAAACTTCTGAGTTTCACCGCAAAAAGTCATTGGCAAGTGTAGATGCTCCCATGGTTTTTGCGCAAAAAGGGGATTTTTTCCACTTTAAATGGCAAGTGTAGACATGCCCTAGGTGGGTGGCTATAGCTATATCACTCATCCTTTACTTTTCACTGGTTTCCTTATGCTGACTTTTATACATCATGGATGTATTTTGAGAAGTTAACAGTTAATCACCTTGGGCTTGAACCTTCAAAGGTGCTGAATGGGAATGGAAGCACTCAGTTCCTGGCAAGATTAGAGCCTCTGAGAGATGGAGTAAGGGAAAGGTTGTTTTTTGCTTCATGAAGCCCTTCACAAACGAACAGGGAACATACCACAAATGAGGAACTCAGACTGGAAAACAAAATTGCCTAACTTATTTTTGGCAACAAGTATTTAATCATGGCCCTAGGTCCAAGAAAAGGTACAAACTCTCAACACTGGAAATTTATTATACCCTAAAATGGCAACAGAATGATGTAAAAGCAAAGGTTATTTATTTTAAGCATGGCCACAAAATGTAAGCATTCCAAATGCTTCTCTGTTTCTTCCCACAGGAGGCTTTTATAGGTTGCCTATATTCATTCATGTTGAAAGAATGCAAGATTTATGTGATGGGTCTCCTCTTAATTTAAATACATTGATTATTTTGGCTTCCCTTTCCGTTTGAAGCAAACATGGGTAGAGAATGAATGGTTTGTGAACAATGTTAAATTAAAAGTGTATCTGCAAAGGCCTTTCTAACAATTTATTTTAAATCTAAAAGCCAACTGATGGGGGTCCAAGTAAAATAACTAATTATGTGGGAGATGAAACAAGCCTCAGTTTGGTATTGTGTTTGGAATAGTAGGTAATTCCTTAATAGCAGGAAGAAGGGAATATGACTGGCCCCACTTAAAACTCTGGACTTGAATCCAGGTGTAAGCTCTCTCCAATTGTAAGCAGCTAAATAATCCATCTTAATTCTCTTGGGGAAAAATAAGAACTTGGGAATCTAAATCTTTTGACCTGGGATGACTTTAGTGGGGAGTGTCTGAAATTCAGAATGAGGGGTTAAAGTAGGATCTGGGAGTGGCCCTACAAAGTTATTTTAGTACTTTAAAATGTACACTAATTAGAGTAGCTTTCTCTTCTCACAGTCAATAGTAGTTGTCCTAAATACTGCATGTGGTTTGACCATGAGGAACACGAATTACTCATTACATGAATGTAATCATTTTAAATAACAATGTGCAAAGAATGCGGGATTACCTCCCTTATACTGGAGAGTACTAGATTCTTTTTCATTCGGGCGTGGTTCATACGGGGGTTGGAAGAGTGGAGTAGGTCCCTTTTTCCTGGAATTTCAGTTTTGGAGTAACAAGACGTGATGCTCCAGTCATCCTAAATGTTTTCTTCGTGCAACTGATGACAAGATGAACAGGCTCGTCATGCTGAATCTAAGTTGTTCTGGGCTAGTTGTATATCAATGCCCTAGCTGTAATTGGACATCTTTCTTTAAAATAATGTAGTGTTGACTTATGGCCAATTCCCAGAGATACAAGGCTCTGACTACAGTTATGGTTGAGGGATGCTTCTGAGGAATTATTGTGTGTGAAGTCAGAAAGATATCAATTGCTAGCTAGTAGAGTAAGGCCAAAAATTATTGTCATTAGACAAATGTGATAGCGTTTTAGGGAGAATGAGTTGTCCTTGAAACTTGAAATTTGAGTGTTTAAGGATGTTCATAATGGTCATTACAAAATAAACTGATGCCTAGCATTAAGAACATAAGAACGGCCATACTGGATCAGACCAATGGTCCATCTCGCCCAGTATCCTGTCTTCTGACAGCGGCCAATGCCAGGTGTTTCAGAGGGAATAACAGAACAGCTAATAATCAAATGCTCTATCCCCTGTTTCCCATTCCCAGCTTCTGGTAAACAGAGGCTAGGGACACTTCAGAGCATGGTTTTGCATCCCTGCCCATCCTGGCGAGTAGCTATTGATGGACCTATCTTCCATGAATTTATCTAGTTCTTTTTTGAACCCTGTTATAGTCTTGGCATTCACAACATCCTCATTGCAGAGGTGGCATAATTTTATTTATAATTTCTGCAACTGGTATATTTCATGCTATTACTAACTTTATTCTGCACTTTGGCTCATTTCTGCATGCTTGTACCTAGCTGGTTTTAAATATGATTTGTAGGTTGTTGATCTTCATGATGTTGAAAATATGTTAATTTGACTTTCTTTTCTAGGTATAATATTCTTGGAAGTACTCGATAGTGTCTGTCACCTGTATCAGAGCACCACAGTTCAAGTTTAGTCCTTTCTACACACATTGCTCAGAACATGGGGGAAAACGACGATGAAAAGCACAGCCAAGGTGGCCAGATATTTGAAAACTTTGTACAAGCATCAACATGCAAAGGTACCATTCAGGCCTTTAATATCCTCACCCATCAACTTGAACTAGATCCATTGGACTACAGAAATTTCTATACTAAATTGAAGTCAAAGGTAACCAGCTGGAAGGCCAAAGCTTTGTGGAACAAGCTTGATAAAAGAGTAAATCATAAAGAATATAAGCGAGGAAGATCTTGTATGAACACTAAGGTAAGTTGAGAACTTTGATGTCTAATTTATGGCTTAGAACAATTTTTAGTTGCCAAATTTTGCCACTAAAGATAAACAGTTCTGCATAGTATAAACTATTTTCTTACATAGCAAATGAGAGTGGTGGTTGTCTGCAGAGCACTTACTGGAACCTGGAGATCTGGCTTGTCATGTGGCATTGACTCTCCTTGTTTCTAGCTATTAAACTATAGTAAACATAAATATTTAAATACCTTCTTATTGTTGCTTTTGCATACAAACAATTCCTGTTGTTTTCCCACTGATGTTGCGTGATTGCAAGTAGGGATGTAAATATCGTTTAAAAAAGTACCTGTTTAAACTATTAAAATTATATCGGTTAACTGTTTCACATTTTACATCCCTAGTTGGTACCCTGTCACCACCCCCTCCTGCGCACTGTCCTGGTGATGGGGGGTGGGGTGGGGAAAGGGAGAGACCATCCCGTGACCAGGAGGTGTCATGGTGACATCAGTCTCCACCGTCATATAACCCGGTCTCCCTCAGTGCGTTGTGGGACTTTGGATAGTTCTGGTCACATGCCCCTTGCTCCCCAGCTCCCTGGCCGCACCATGGGCCAGGAGGTGGCGAGTGCCCAGCGCCACCCACCCCCTCATCCCGTCACATCCGGTGGCAGCAGCCAGCAGAGGCCTGGGTCCTGAGCAGCTGCCCACATGGGAGGAGTCTGGATGGTGTCCAGGGGCTTGGCGGAGTCTCACGGGGGGGAGGCAGTGGGGGGCAGTAGCTGCTCCTCAGGCAGGGGGCCAGTGTCTGTGGGGGAGGGGATGTGCCCGGCTGGGGTCCCTGTACTGGCTTCTGTCGGGGAGCGAGGCACCCAGCTGTTCCGGGCTTCCGAACCATCACCATGCGAGGGCAATTTGGCTTGTCCTGCTCTGGGTGCTGCTGGGGAGTGGGATGCAGATAGGGACGAGGCGGATTTGTTAATGCACACTGTGTGCTCGAACGTGGGGGCAGGGAGTGCAGCCAACTTGAGGGAATGACAGCAGAAGTAGGGATGTGAAATGTCATGAAATTATTTTACCAATCCGTTTTAAAGGTTAACTGCAATATATTAACAGTAAGACTAATACTTATTGGTTAACTGTAGAATATTTTACATTCCTAATTGTGAGTAGAAGAGGAGGCGGTCTGTGTGATTGTGAACAACATGGTGATGTTCTGTTTCTAGTAAGATGTAGTGCAAACCTGTTGGAAACCATTGGATTCCAGTGAGTATAAATGCTGTTATAAAAGTTTTATACTAAAGATTTATTTTTAACCAGTTCATGCCACTGGGTTCATCTGTTTGGCGATTATATTTCATTTTAGAGTAGCTCACTTGCGACTGTATAAATATGGCTCCCAGTTTTATTGCGGAGTTATAGCTATAAATTATACGAAATCCAGATTGAGAATTCCCAGCCCTCAGATGGACAAATCTAGGGGTTATTGACACTTGTGTAAGTAGAACACAGTGGAGAAATGGTATATAAAATATACACAGGATTCCAAACCATGAAGGGTTTCATAAATTGAAATCATCATGAATTTCATAGTTGTAATCTCTGCAAAGGGGCAGTATGGCTTTTCTACCCCCTTTACTCTCCTTAAAGAACGAGCTTTTCAAAAGCATCTGGGAGAAAGGGCTCTTAAATCACTTGGAATGCATGTAAGGGCTCCTGTTTTTGTTTGTAAAACTTATCTTTTGGATAAGCTCTTTGTTATTCTTTTAAAAAAAATAGTTTTGAAATATCTCTGCCACAGGCTTCTCTTGGAAATGAAGAGCCAAGAGATTTTGGACCACTAAAACTGTCCTCACCACTTTCCTATCTGCCTCCCACTTCTTCCTCTGTTTGCTTTTTACCTTCCCTTCCTCCCGTCACTTCCATTTTCTCCTATCCTTCCTCTCTTTGTTCTTTTGAAAGAGTTTTTGAACATATGTCCGTGAGCAACTTCATGGTGAATGTACAGTCAGGAAAGGGAAGGAGCGGGGGGGAAAAAAAGGCATCTGGCAGTTAATAATTGTCCCGTACTATACTCCATTATATCCCCATTTCCCCACCAGTTTCTGTTGTCAGCCTGAGGAGATAATAGCAGCAGGTAGTGTTGACGGCATGTGTAAAGTGTAGAGAGAGCATGGCTCTGGTCTCTGAACTGTGCCCATATAGTGCAAGGCCCTGGTCCTGCAAAGCCTTAAGCATTTGCTTAATGGCACACACTATGTGAAGTCACACTGAAGTCAATGGCACTCTCAATTTGTAACATTTTAAGCACCTGTGTAAAACTTTGCAGGATTGTGACCCAAGAGTCTAATCTGCCTCCTGTGGTATTAGTTCTGTGCTTTGGAATAAGGATTTATTTGTACTTATGGGGCATAAATATTTGTATAAACTAATGGACTTGTGTGTATTATATGTTATGGATAAATGTAGGATAACTCCTCATAGATAAAAGGGTGCACATAGGAGTAAGATATATCTGCATTTGTTGTTTTACATTATCTACCATAACAAGACCTATAATTCACTCTCATCAAAGTGAGCTGACTGCATGTGAGAAGAATGAATCTGGAGGTTGCAGCAAATGAAAATGTTAACTGTGGTCTACAGGCTTAGTGTGGATATCTAGCAAACATTCCTTACATATGAATCATAGTCTCTTGTGAAAGCATATCTGTGCCCCATGAATGGTAGGAAACACCATTCAAGACAAGAGGGCAGACTCTCTGATCATTACCTTGATGCAATCCGACAGTCCTATTTACAGATCACGATAAAGTATAGATAAGTCATTTTCAGAAATACTAATGGTCCAATAAAAATACTACTGCACAATAGAGAAGATTAATGGTTAAATATACCACCAACCCATTACTAGTATGTTATTAGCTTTGTTGATGCTACCAACAAATTGCCATCTTCAAACCACTGTGACTTTTACCTATGCTGTGAATTTGTAGTTGAATACTATAATGGCTCTGGAGTTTTTTGCACATTTTAAGCTTGGTGGTCCAAATTCACCCTCTTCTTGCGTCTCATGCAACACTGTAGGCTTTTGTATGTTGCACAGTGTAGAATGTGGCCCAAACTTTTCACTTTCCGTTATATACGGAAAAGTGCTGGTTGCAATGGATCAGTTGGAATGAAAATCTTAACGGTTTCATATTTCAGCAGACCCAAAAAGTTAGACAAGTGGCTATTTGAAAATACAATTTTATTTGAGAGCTAAAGTTGCCAATAGGCATCACTTTTTTTTTTTAAAGTTAGCTAAAGACATTAGTTCATTTTAAAAATAAATAATATATAAAAAAGAAAAGCTCCGATGAGCACAACTGAAATTATTTCCTTCACGCCTTGACTTCTCATAATTCTGGCCACCCTTAATTTTTGCACTAGCATTTCTTGACACTTGGAACACAAATGCAAAGCTGAGCTGCAGTGAGTTTATAAATTTCACAAGAGTTTTGAGGCCTGTTGGTATTGGCTGTAACTGTGGAAGCTTCTTTTCTCAGTGATGAATGGACAAGGTACACTGATATGTCTTTGGCCTATATGTCAAGGATACTGCTTCTGACCTATAGGTAAGGACAAAGTAGGTAGGCTAGATTCCATGATGTGCATATGGTCATAATGGTGTAGAGTGATACGGTGGGATCTGTGGCCTGTAGGGTGGTGGATGGGGAGAAGGTGTTGTCTGGCATATAAATGGGAATGGAATGAGATGCTGCAGTCTCTGGATTTTAGTGGAAGAGTGGTGTAATGGAGGATTAGTTCTTGGTCCTACATGTTAGGACTTGACTGTAGAACTTTTATTGTGGAAGGGTGGGCAAAGAGCATCTAAGATCTGGATTTTGAAAGGAAGCGCTGCAGGGAAGATAGTGGTACAGGGGATCTCGAGTCTCTTGATGAGCATGAATATTGAGGGTAGCATTAATTTATGGACTTTGATGCCCTAATGGAGACAATGGCACCACTTGTTACAATCACTTGTCAAAGTTTCCCATTGGTCAGGATCGATTCCAAATTCCTTCATATTTCGCTTGCATGTGTCTTTATGGCGAAGCTTGAGATGTCCGGCTGTTCTTTCCCCTCTGATAGCTCCCCATATAGCATGTCCTAGGGTATGCGTCCGTCTTCCAACCTACTCAGAGGACCCAGCCAGCGCAGTCGTCTTTGCTTGAGCAGGGCTGTCGCACTTGGTAAATTTGCCCGTTTAAAGAGCCTGTAGGAAGCAGGCAGTTCCCAACCGAGACACCTATGTTTGCAATAATTGCCAAAAATCATGCAAATCTCAAATTGGACTATTCGGTCACATGGGACATTGCAAACCAACTACATCATAGGCTGCAATTCCCACCGTCTCTTGCAGATGAAAGGATGCCAACATTAAGTTAGGTGTAAGAACTAATACTTGACTGAAAGGAAATTTAGAATTTAAGGAATGCTATTTAATTTTAATATGTTTTTTAAATATGGGGGGGGGGAGGAAGAGAGCTTTTACTTAAATTTACCTTAGAGGTTGTTTTGTGGGTTTGGGACTGTCCTTAGGGTATTTTTTTTTTTGTTTGTTTGTTAAGTAGAGTCCCCTAGCAGCTTTGCTGGTTATGTTAGCTGAACTTGTGACCAATATCATAGTTTGAGGTTCCTTTTACATGTTGCTTTATAACCTATCCGACTACCCAAAATCTTCTGCGATCTTTGGCTGAGATAAAACCAGGGTCTAAACTAGCCTTGATCCTTGTTTTACAAAATCAAAATTGGCCACTTTACCTGATGTCTTCTCACCTCTTTCACAGTGGTTACAAGGTCCATTTGCTGCACAAACCTTTTAGACACACTAAAGTGACTTGTAATTTCCGCTATACCAGGGTTCTCAAACTGGGGGTCAGGACCCCTCGGGGGGTTGTGAGGTCATTACATGGGGGGGTCGCGAGCTGCCAACCTCAACCCCAAACCCCGCTTGCCTCCAGCATTTATAATGGTGTTAAATATGTTTAAAAGTGTGTTTAATTTATTGGGGGGGGTCGCACTCAGCTTGTGATGTGAAAGGGGTCACCAGTAAAAAAGTGTGAGACCCATAGTAGTAATATACATGGAAACATTAAAAAAAATGAGCTCTTATTTCCTAAAGAATGTTCCACCACAATTAAGTAGTAATAATCCTGTGCATTAGTTATTTAAGAATCATGTCAAATTTTATTTTGAAGTTTTTACAGTAAAGTGTTTTTAAGTTGGGAGGACTTAAAAAAAAAAAGTGTCAAATTTTCAAAAAGTTCAAACATACCACGTTTTAGTCACCTATCTCAAAAACGACATAGTCATTTACCCTTAAAATTTGCAAAAGAAACCACAATAAAAAAACCCCACTGTACTCTAGGGAAACACCACACACAACATTTCAGGCATAAAGTAACCAACTACAGAACCAGTTTCTCCTCCCTTGGTATTCACACCTCTACTGCTAGAACAGGGCCGCATCCTCCCTGATTGAGCTAAACTCGTTATCTCTAGCTTGCTTCTTGCTTGCATATATATACCTGCCCCTGGAGATTTCCACTACTTGCATCCGAAGAAGTGGGTATTAACCCACGAAAGCTCATGCTGCAAAACGTCTGTTAGTCTATAAGGTGCCACAGGATTCTTTGCTGCTTTTACAGATCCAGACTAACACGGCTACCCCTCTGATACTTAACCTTTTTCAGAAGCTAGAAGTATGTGTATTTAATAAAATAAAAAACGGCTCCTCTCCCCTTCCCAGATTTGTAATGTTATAATGAGTGCCTTAACTAAGGAGTTACTACCCTGATTCTCATGTCCTACACAGTGCACCTGGATTACAAAAGAAAGATTGTTTTCGGCATCCAAAATATAAGAAAACTGTGTGTGTGTGTACCACACCCCCACAAGTGAGTTACAGAAAACAAACTCCTGAGACCACTTCCTTTCAGTGTCTTCTCTACCCCTGTGAATCCATAGGTCAGGCAACACTTGCGGTGTTCTCTTGCTTAGAGCTTGTTCCTCTTTTTTTAAAATAGCCTCTGCCACCTTTTCTGCCCCTGTTTCAGCTGGGGAATTTCCAAGCTCCAAAGCCAGCTCCCTCAGCTGCTGGGCAGAGAGTAGTTCAGTCAATGGCTCTGCTAATAGCAAGCCTATTGTTTCACTAGGGTGGAACTATTCAGTGTTGATGGCCCTTGATCCAGTCACAGCTTCCCAGAATTAGGGTGTGTCTGCGCAGCTCCACAGTTAGGACAATAGGTGTCTGAACAATATTGAGCACCAAGGTGCTATTCTGTAACGCCCCCAGGTGGACACTGCAAGCATGAACTAAAAGGTTGCAAGTTCCCATTAACATAGGTTCCTACCTCATATTGAGGACTTTTAGTTCGCACACCCACATGGGAGAGTTACAGCTCAGCACTCCATTCACACTGCTATTCACATCCCCAGGCGAACTGCAGTGTAGACATGCTCATAGTCTTTGTACTAGGTGCCAAGTTCCTGCTACCAAATAAATGCTCAAAGTCTCACTAAAGTGTTCATTAAAAATGAAGGTTGACATACAACATGACGTTCAGAAAGCCAAAATGGAACTCATAAACTGACACAGACATATCCTCCCAGTCAGTCGCATAAGCATTATCTGACTGCTTAAAACATAAGGGATACTTAAAAAAACAAACTATTACTACTAAAAATTTCCTTACAGAGGACAGTGCTGCCTACATATCAGTACTAGGTACTCTTGTACCTGCCAGAGCTTATTTCACATCTTCTAATTAACTATTTACACTAGAAAATTAAACTATTTTGAACCATTTCCTTGGGTTAATGACTACTTTTTCCTAGGTTTGCATATTCCTTTTGTATAGAAACCGTGTAATTTAATATGCTATCAATGTGTGGAAGTTGCTGCTGCTGGTGGTGTAAAAAATATAGAAACAAGTGAATTATCACACTTGTCAGTTATTTTGGTTAAGTAGGTACAGTAAACACTCAGCTTATTATTACAGTATATGACTTCAAACTTGATATATGCAGAACATTTGTATGCAGGATTATTAATAGGGCCAGGATATGAATCAGTTGTGAGATCAGACCCTCTCAAATCATGAGTGAAGTTGGAGTGGCTTGTGACTTAACCAGAATACCAACATCAAGTTGTGTCTTCATAATATAGCCACTTTCATTCATTAATTATAAAATAGGACAATTTTATGTGCCAAGCCCTTGTTTCTTCCTTTTCACAGTGTATGCCATTGAATAACTCTTTCCCTCATCTACATGAGGGGATTTTTTTTTCCATCTCTAAAAAACATCTACTGAATGCACCGTAGATTAAGCAAATCTATTTTTAACACAGAATTGAGAATGGCAGATTTATTGCCAACCCATGCTGTGTGCTACCATGTAGTATGGTCCAAAGACACTAAACTGGGCAGGTGACTCATATTGGCACTCTTGCATCTTAGCTATGTACAAAATATCTGCCATTCTCATTGGTCTTTAGTATGGACAAAAACTTGTGAATTGCAAGCAGAAAGTTAGAGCATTGTAAGGACACAGTGGACAATATATTTGTTTTCTGGAGGTCCTGTTTTCTTGAAGGTGCTGAACAAAAGTTTGTCTCATAATTAAACCAATCCTCCAGTATGTTTTAACTGAAACACTGGCAGATTTACCTTCCTCCAAAAGCACTGTCATTTGTGATCCACCTAATGCGTCCAGAGACACCTCACTCTGCATTCTGTTTACTTTAGTGAACATTCTGAAATATTTTACAGATGGAAGATTTAAAATCTCCTAATTTTGCTCTTAATTAGAACCCGAGTGACTGACTCACTTTAGCCAAAATAGAGGTTAACCTCTTGAAAACCAGGTTTGAAATGACTGAGATTTTAAAGTTTTTTATAATCAAACTTTATAATGAAAATCCCATCTATTTTATCTAAAATAGCACTGATAACTCTACTAGGATAACAGAGCAAAATGACACTAGCTGACCATTGTATTTTTTTATATTTGATGACTAAAATGGCATTCATATGTTTAGTAACATTAAATCAATGGATTATCTAATCCCTTGGGTATTTTTCTTTTTGTGATATATATATTTTTTAAATCACCATTAATTCTTTTGGGTTTAATGCACAGCAGATGTAACATGGAATCACACAATCTTTTCATGATGACATCGCATTAAACTCCATCTAATGTGAAGTGTTACCATAAATTCTAAAACCTGTTTTGCAACACTGGAAGCCACAGTTAGGAAATTCCACTAATCATTGTTCTTTATGCCTCTGAAGATCTAGATCAGGGGTAGGCAACCTATGGCACGGGTGCCGAAGGCGGCACGCGAGCTGATTTTCAGTGGCACTCACACTGCCCGGGTCCTGGCCACCAGTCTGGGGGTGCTACATTTTAATTTAATTTTAAATGAAGCTTCTTAAACATTTTAAAAACCTTATTTACTTTACATACAACAATAGTTTAATTATATATTATAGACTTATAGAAAGAGACCTTCTAAAAATGTTAAAATGTATGACTGGCACGCGAAACCTTAAATCAGAGTGAATAAATGAAGACTCGGCACACCACTTCTGAAAGGTTGCCGACCCCTGATCTAGATGATATAAAAGGGTGTGCAAAACTGCATGTAATTACTGTTTTACTAAAGACAACTCTCTGTGGTATATTGTAGCAAGCAGGTTGGTCTCTGTATATTCATCAACAGTTCACGAAATGTCATAATAGGAATTAAGTACTATAATTATAGGAAGTTCTGATGAGGAAACTGTGCACAAAAATACATTCTGATAGCAACTTCTTTATTTAAACAAAAGAGAGCAAAAACCACTTACTTGTCTCTTCAGCCCTTCAATTTAGGCTGAACTACTGGTCCTGAAGTTGTGACGCTGCTGGTGGTACTTACTATCGACATATTCCACTGACTTAAATGGCAGCTGTGAGTGTTTAGCGCACTTGAAAATCACGTCACTCATTTAAGTGTCCAGGTTACTTTATTTTTGTAATTTATGGCATGGGTGCCTAGAGCCTTGGAGAGGGTCCTCTTTTAATTATTTTATAAATCGATATAAATAAAACGTATAGAATGCTTTGAGTTCAGGGAAGGCTGTGGGATTATCTATGAAATCGTATGGAAGATCTACTGGGGGGAAAAGGAGAAAATGCGTGGATAGGGACAACATGTTACAGCAGAGCCCTTTAATTGTTGATGATGGGTTCAGACTATTTTTACTGTTTCTTCAAGAAATGTTTTTTTGTCTCTGAAAAGAGTCATGGTGATGAAAGGACATGGTTTTGTTTTGAGAGAATATCTGCTAAGTATTTGACTCTCTGAATCACTCTGTTTTCAAAGCAGGCCAAATTACATCACCCAAGGCAAAGTTTTGGTATTTGATTTGATAATGAAATCACTTTATTTTTATTAGAACTTGTATACATTATACTACAGATGTTTTGTCAGGCACCCACTTTCCATTTTTTATCATTCATGAGAAACCATAATCTACGGCCAGGAGAACCTAATCAGAATGCCTGACTAATATTTTTGTAAACTTTTCTAGATGTTTGGAAGTCTTAAGGTTTGGTTGACAACATAACGGCAGCTTTACATCTGTGTCCCTTGTTTTTATGTCTTTGCTATTAATCTACAGAAAGGAACTTCTCCTATTTCACTGATTTCCAAGATATTCTTTTTTTTGTAGAGATTTCCACTGAACTAGGTGTCTACACTCAGCTTGCTTTTACACAAATCACTGATATTGTTGCTGTCACATGGTTTAGTTAAATTTGACTGACTCGAGCTTATCAAGAGATTACAGTGAGATACATTACTTTATTATGACATTTTGGTGGTTTGGATTTATAACTGTGTGAAAATAGTAAGGACAGATATCCATCCAAATTACAGGGTGGTGTTCCTAATGTGTGCCAAACCAAAGAAAATAGAGTTCTTCAATGCAGCCTCCGGAGTACAGGCCTGCCAGACAGTTGCTTTCCTTTGTTGATGGTTTGGGGTCAGATCTTTGTTTCTGTCCAGGGAAGAGAGAGAGAGACAAACTAAGCTCTGATACAGCTTTATCGTTAGTTACATTACAAGCTTCTATTTTTTTTTTTTGTACAGATAGGTGAGGAAATACATAATTTTGATACCAAGAAAGGATTATACATTTGGCTGAGAACAGAATAGGTTCCAGATGTAAGGCAGTTTCCTGTCTTCTGTAGAACAGGTGCCTCTCTTATTTAAGTTCCCATGCCTGTTTTGAGAACCAGCTAGTTTTTTTTTCCTGTTGACATAACATAGGGCATGTTATTTTGCTGTTTTGAGAAACATGTATTTTATCAAGAAAAAGCTTGATGTGTGTTTGTGTCAAAGTTTATTAAGACACAAATTCTGTAGCTTTTCTGTATATACAAGAGGCACTGTAGCACATGGATACATTTTGTCACTTTTTTTGTCATACACAAAACCTTTATTTATTTATTTATTTTTTATTTTTTTCAAACAATTTTAATATCTATAGTCAGAGTTGTGGCATAGACGAAGAACTCACTGGAGAGTGTGTGTGTGGTGTGTGTGTTTAATGCAATGAATAGTCTGAAAGTTGGGGGAAATTATAGTTGTCTCTCTCTCCCACACACTTTAAAGCCTTTATTCTATACACTTCCGATGCAGAGAGTGATAGAAGACTTGGCTCCAGAGTGGGAGACTGATCTATATTAACATGTTTGCGAATGCCCAAAACACCAAAATACATGGTGCACATAGGTATCCAGGTTCCTGGCCAAACTAGCAAATTAACCTGGTTTTGACATGTCACTAGCTACGATATAAACTTTGTATAAATCGAAGGGCTCACAAGATGGTGGGAATATATGAGCAGAGTTATAGTGGTTCAGGATTATTTATGGTAACTCCATATTGCCGTGTTTTCCCATTTCTAGGTTATTTAATCCTAACTCCCTGGCATTCAGATGTGTTATGTAGGTTTTTATGTTCTTAATCTGTAGTGTAAAATGTTGTTGTTTTTGTGGTAGAAGAAAAACCTTAATAGAAACAATGAATAATAATCCAGTTTAATTTACTCTATTTTAACTACGTCTTTTGGTAACTTTGTCTCAATAAAATATTGATGAGGATGACATTTTTAACATTTCATATTTAGGTTTAACAGTTATACAAACCCATATCCAATTTGTTTACAGCTGAGTCCATTTCAAATGGAGAGACTGTTTGTTTAAAAGCAAACCATCAAAACCAACTGGCCAAACATCTTTTTTTGACACAAAAATAAATAAGGAAGAATAACTAATTATTAGAGCTGAGCTCCCCTAAAGGATTGATCCTTCCAGATGTTTTTGCAACATCATTCTCCATGTGTGGGTTTATTTTGATTAAATGGCTTTCTGCTTTGTGGTTCCCCTTGTTCTGGCTGAACAAGCAGTAGGAGGATGCAGTCATCACACGGTGAAGCACTGTAATAAACGGCTTCAGATCTCTTGTAATTAGCAGTGTGCTTTTAGTGTTAAAAAAACAACAAAAAAACAAAAAACCCTAACAAACCCTCTTTATCAGAGGTCAATACATTTGACGCTTATTTTCTTTTGATTTTGTGACCAAGGTAACAGCTCCCGTAGATAATTGTTTTCTAAACTATTTGTGTTAAAAGGTAAGACCTTGTTTCCCTGGCATTGCGGGAGGCCGCGGGCACTGGTGCACCTCAGCTTCTGACACATAGTGGTCTAGTCTTCTGTGAACTCACAATACTTTGGTCTTATTTCAGTTTATTGGATTCAGGGATTTGGAGCAATCAAATTTTTGAATTGTTCCGCTCCGGCTCCGGGCAAAAACCTACTGGTCCGCGCTCCAGCTCCAGGCTCCGCTCCAAAGCCCTGGTTGGGTTTAGTGTGTGGGTGCTGATTGTATTTGTGGCCTGTGATATACAAGAGGTCAGACTAGAAGATCTGGTGGTTCTTTCTGGCCTTGGTGAGACAGAGTTTATGTAAAAAGGTTTCCTATCGATTTTTTTTTTTCCCCTGGACCTCCCTTTATTATCTCTGGGATGTTACAATTGGTGCAAGCTGTATTTCTGAACAGAGCTTCAAAACGAGAAGTGCTGTAAACAGGAAACCATAACCTAAAGCCTATGTTTCCAGTGGCTCGCAACACTGCAGTTTCAGCTCTGTCTCTGAACTGGCAAGTAGTCTATTGGCACCAGAATGTTTCTGTGCTGGCAGGACTTCTGATAAGTTTTTTTTTTTTTTTTTTATGTTCTGAGATATGGCAAATGGAAGGGTGAACTTTGCATCACCTTCAGCTATCTGAAGAGGAATACCGTACTCTCCTTTTTCACGGATTATCTGAGGTGATTTTACAGCCTATGACAATTACATCTGGAAATCAATAAGTGCTCTGGACCTCTGATTTTCACCACTGATGAACCATTTAGGAGTCGGGGGCGGATGGGAGAGGAGGATGATGTAGCCTTTTACTGAGTAAAAGATCTGTACTGTAGAAACTTACTGTCTCTTCTACTTACTGCTTATGAGTAATTAAGAATTGGGAAACATTTTGTTTACAAAAATTCATTTGTAGAGTAGGTTTTTTCTGCTTACAAAGTAGGGGTGTGGGTGTGTGTGTGTAAAAGATATCATGAACACCAGCACTGCCACCTAAGAGTTTTCCTGATAAGCTAACTGTATTCAGAATTTGTAATTCTGCTTTAAAAACTGTATGCTGGTTGGGGAACTTCAACCATTTTCAATCCAACTTTTAGATGTCTCCTTTCTACAGAAGAAGTTGCAGCAGGAGTACCACCTCCCTCAACTACTCTACCAGTGTCCTTACGTTGCAAGCTGGAGGGACACACTCTAGGAATGAAAGATTAAATCAGTTAATCTCCATTGTCTATTCTGTCCTTGAACACGCTCTGAGACAGCCAACATTATTGTCAGTAGTAGTGATGATGATGGACACTTGAATAATGAAAGTTGAAACAAGGCCACCAAATGCCTTTCAGGTGATACGGACTTTCAACCTGGCCTGTAGTCACATTGGCCCCTTAGGGTATGTCTACACTGCAATTAAACACTCACAGCTTGGGCTACGGGGCTGTAAGGCTGTGGTGTAGACCAGGGGTTGGCAACCTTCAGCACGTGGCCCATCAGGTAATCCGAAGGCGGGCTGCAAGACATTTTGTTTACATTGACCATCCGCAGGCAGAGCCTCCGCAGCTCCCAGTGGCCGCGGTTTGCCATTCCTGGCCAAAGGGAGCTGTAGGAAGTGGTGGGCCGCCGTGAACTGCGGCCACCGGGAGCTGTGGGGGACCAAGCCTGCGGACGGTCAATGTAAACAAAATATCTTGAAGCCTGCCTTTGGATTACCCTGATGGGCTGTGTGCCAAAGGTTGCTGACCCCTGGTATAGACGCTTGTGCTGGAGCCTGAACTTTGGGACACTATGCTGTGGGGAGGAAGCCAGAGCCTGGGCTCTGTCTGAGCCCAAATGTTTACATTGCAACTTTACAGCCTCGCAGCCTGAGCCCTGTGAGCCTGAGTCAGCTGACACAGGTCAGCCAGGAGTGTTTAACTGCAGTGTAGACATACTGTTAGAGATAAGAGCTTCTGAATCCATTCCATTGAGCTGTCATGTCCCTTGTAACTATCTTCTCCTATCAGATGGTTAACTTTTTTACATACAATAGAATTTCACTTTTAGTGGATGCTGCTCGTAGTGATTGTTCAGGTACATGAACCAAAGATGCTAACTATTGGATGCAGGTGGCTTTGCCTGCACTTCCATCACTAATTTGCACTACCACATTTAAATAAATAATAAAAGGGATTAAAAAAATCTTGTGTTGCAATAAATGGTTCTCTTAATCTTTCACTGGTGTAACCATTGGCCCTCTGTCGTTTGCCCCTTCCTCCCAACCTTTACGCTTTGTCATCCCTAACAAACTGTACAGTTTAGATGAGAGACAATTCTTGGGGCAATTCACAATCCAGATCAAAGAAATGTTGCAAGGGATGTCAGTTCAGTGTCCTGCAAAGCACTGTCTATTCCCAAATAATTTAATAATAATTTATGCCCATCAGTGAGTCTTCAGTTGTAAGAAGAAAACTGGAAGTAATTTCTGATTTAAGGTGTGAAATTAAGAGGTATTTGCTTGCACGTAAAGAATGGCACAACTTGTTGGAGTGCCAGTCTTACCCAATTATAACCTGACTGACCTGCCTTGGCACATGTCTCGTAGAACTTGCTCTGTCCTCACAACGCCCACATTTTGCTTCTGTGAATGTATCCAATTTAGGAAGTTCATTGTTTGTCAGTCTGGATATAGAGATCACGGTGACAGAACAATCACATGCAATTCTGATACAAAGATCAACGCTTGTATTTGGAATGTGAAAACAGAGTTGCAATTACAAAGCCACATACATATAAACTTATATATAGAAAAGCCATGTTTCCTTTCTATTGTCTTGTGCATTGACATAAATTGGCGCTTCATATAGCTTGTGTTCTTCTGTCCACTGCTGAACACTAAATTCCTCCGAATTCTCCCTGCCTCATACATGCACACTTAATTTTTTCTTTCCTTTTCCAAAGGCCTTCCTTCTGGCAACAAAGGCTCTAGCTTCCCCTTGACCCCTCAGCCTGTTAATATTTCTGAAACCCGTTTTTGTCCAGGACAACTGAGGTCCCTGAACTCCGATTCCCTACAGTGTCTTAGGGTACGTCTACACTACGGGATTAGTCCGAATTTACGGAATTCGATTTTATGAAACCGATTGTTTAAATTCGATGGTACGCGGCCACAGTAAGTGGATTAATTCGGCGGTGCGCGTCCATGCAGAAAGACTAGCGTCGAATTCCAGAGCGTTGCACTGTGGGTAGCTATCACATAGCTATCCCAGAGTTCCCGCAGTCCCCCCCGCCCATTGGAATTCTGGGTCGATATCCCAATGCCTGATGGGACAAAAAACATTGTCGCGGGCGGTTCTGGGAACATCCTCCCCCTCCCTACGTGAAAACAACGGAAGACAACCATTTCGCGCCTTTTTTCCTTGTTGAACTGAGCGGACGCCGTACCTCGGCAAGGATGGATCCCGCTCAGCTCAAGTTTGCAGTCATGAACATTGTAAACACCACGCGCATTATAGTGCAGTTTATGCTCAACCAGGACCAGAAAAGCCAGGCGAGGAGGAGGCGGCTACGGCAGCGCGGCGACGAGAGTGATGCGGACATGGACATGGACACAGAATTGTCTCGCGCCACGGGCCCCGGCGCTTTGGAGATCATGTTGGCAATGGGGCAGCTTCTTGCTGTGGAACGCCGATTCTGGGCCCGGGAAACAAGCACTGACTGGTGGGACCGCATAGTGCTGCAGGTGTGGGACGATTCCCAGTGGCTGCGAAACTTTCGCATGCGTAAGGGCACTTTCCTGGAACTTTGTGACTTGCTTTCCCCTGCCCTGACGCGCCAGAACACCAAGATGAGAGCAGCCCTCACAGTTGAGAAGCGAGTGGCGATAGCCCTGTGGAAGCTTGCAACACCGGACAGCTACCGGTCAGTCGGTAATCAGTTCGGAGTGGGAAAATCTACCGTGGGGGCTGCTGTCATGCAAGTAGCCAAAGCAATCGTTGAGCTGCTGCTAAAAAAGGTAGTGACGCTGGGAAATGTGCAGCTCATTGTGGATGGCTTTGCTGCAATGGGATTCCCTAACTGTGGTGGGGCGATAGATGGAACCCATATCCCGATCTTGGCACCGGAGCACCAGGGCAGCCAGTACATAAACCGCAAGGGGTACTTTTCTATGGTGCTGCAAGCAATGGTGGATCACAAGGGACGTTTCACCAACATCAACGTGGGATGGCCGGGAAGGGTTCATGACGCCCGCGTCTTCAGGAACACTAGTCTGTTTAAACGGCTGCAACAAGGGATTTACTTTCCAGACCGGAAAATTACCATTGGGGATGTTGAGATGCCCATCGTTATCCTTGGGGACCCAGCCTACCCCTTAATGCCGTGGCTCATGAAGCCATACACAGGCAGCCTGGACAGTAGTCAGGAGCGGTTCAACTACAGGCTGAGCAAGTGCAGGATGGTGGTAGAGTGTGCCTTTGGACGTTTAAAAGGTCGCTGGCGCTCGTTACTGACTCGCTCGGACCTCAGCCAAACCAACATCCCCATTGCTATTGCAGCTTGCTGTGTGCTCCACAATCTCTGTGAGAGCAAGGGGGAGACCTTTATGGCGGGGTGGGAGGCTGAGGCAAACCGCCTGGCCGCTGATTACGCGCAGCCAGACACCAGGGCGATTAGAAGAGCACACCAGGAAGCGGTGCGCATCAGAGAAGCTCTGAAAACAAGTTTCAGTGCTGCCCAGGCTCCTGTGTGAAAGTTCTGTTTGTTTGTCCCTGTTGAAAACCCGCCCACTTGATTCACTCATTCCCTGTAAGCAACCCACCCTTCCCCCTTCCCCCTTCGATCCCAGTTTTATTTAAAAAAAAATAAAGTCAGTGTCGTTTTCAAATTACAAATCAAGAACTTTTTATTAACGGGGGGTAATGAACATAGGGAGAGAAATAACCAGGTAGTCCGGGTGGGGTTTGGGAGGAGGGTAGGAGTGAAGGAACAGGGCAGGAACAACATTCAAAATAATGAGAGCCTTTTGCTCGGGCTCTCTAATGGGGTGGACTGGCAGGTTGCACGGAGCTTCCCCCCCCGCGTTCTTACACGTCGGGGTGAGGAGGCTACGGGACTTGGGGAGGGGGGAGGGCGGTTATAGAGGGGCTGCAGCGGCACCCGGTAATCCGGCAGCTGCCGTTCCTGGAGCTCCACCAGACGCCGGAGCATGTCTGTCTGATCACGCAGCAGCCCCAGCGTTGCATCCCGCCACTTCTCCTCTCGGGCGTCCCTCCTCTCCTCGCGTTCGTCCCTTCTCTCCTCACGTTCATCCCTTTTCTCCTCCCGTTGGTCCCTCATGTCCTCCCGCTGGTCCCTCTTCTCCTCACGGTCACTGGCCTCTTGACGGAATTTCAATACAGTCTCCTTCCAATCGTTAAAATTAGCTCTCTCATCCCGGGTCGACTGCATTATTTCCGAGAACATATCGTCTCGGGTGCGCCTCTTTCGCCTCCTTATCTGGGAGAGCCTTCGTGCTGGGGGCGGGAGGATGGAAGAATTTGCAGCTGCAGTAGGAGGGAAAAAAAGGAGAGAAGTATGTAAAAAGATACATTTTATAGAACAATGCTTATACTCTTTCACGGTGAACACTTTTCACATTACATAGCAATGTACAAGGTCGCTTTTTGCATCTTATATTGAGTGCCCGCGGCTTTGGTGTTAGAGATCACAGCAGACGCAGGGCCGGGCAACAGATTTCGGCTTGTATGCAGCCATGGTAAGCCATTGTCCTGCTGCTTCTGCATTAAATCAGCGCCCTCCTTTCCCATAGCAAGCAAAGCCCTTTACGTGCTGCGGTTTCCCTGTTACCGTGCAGCATCAGATAACATAACAACCACCCCCCACCCACCCATTCAATTCTGTGGGATGACCCCCTCCCCCCACCACGTGGCTGGTACCATGGAAGATCCATGCAGATCGCAAACTAGCCCCCCCATCCACTTCTGTGGGATGATCGCGTTACCCCTCCCCCCACCACGTGGCTGGTATCAGGGAAGACCCCTGCTAGCCAAACGCGAAAAACTCAGCGACATTATCCACCCCCTCCCCCCCGCCCGCTTGGCTAACTGCAGGGAAAGATTTCTTTTCAGCTACAGGCAAACAGCCCAGTAGGAACGGGGCCACCTCTGTCCCCCTAATTACATTCCCATATCTCAAACAGGTTACCCTGAACGATATCACTCTCCTGAGGATAACACAGCAAGATAAAGAGCGGATGTTGCTTGAATGCCAGCAAACACCGGGACCATACGCTGCCAAGCTTTGTCAAGCAATGATACCGGATTACTTGCTGCTAGCATGGCGCGGTCAAGTGTCCTACCATGGAGGACGGAATAAGGCTGCCCTGCCCAGAAACCTTCTGGAAAAGCTTTTGGAGTACCTCCAGGAGAGTTTCATGGAGATGTCCCTGGAGGATTTCAACTCCATCCCCAGACACGTTAACAGACTTTTCCAGTAGCTGTACTGGCCGCGAATGCATCCCAAGTCCCCAGGGCAAATTAATCATTAAACAAATACTTGTTTTAAACCATGTTTGATATATTTGAAAAGGTACACTCACCAGAGGTCCCTTCCAGGGGGTCTGCGATGCCGCCTTGGGAGGGTTCGGAGGGCACTTCGGTCAGGGTCAGAAACAGCTCCTGGCTGTCGGGGAGAATGGAGTGCTGTGTGCTCTCCACAAGTTCGTCCTCCTCCTCCTCCTCCTCTTCCCCGTCCGCAGATTCGTCATGCAACGATGACATTAACCCCTCCTCGGAGTCCACGCTCAGGGGTGGGGTAGTGGTGGCGGCCCCTCCGAGAATTGCATGCAGCTCATCGTAAAAGCGGCATGTCTGCGGCTCTGCCCCGGACCGTCCGTTGGCCTCCTTCGTCTTCTGATAGGCCTGTCGGAGCTCCTTCACCTTTATACGGCACTGAATGGAGTCCCGATTGTGGCCTCTCTCCATCATCCCCTTGGAGATCTTGTCAAAGATCTTTGCATTCCGTCTCTTGGAACGCAGTTCTGCGAGCACTGAATCCTCTCCCCATATGGCGATCAGATCCAGTATCTCGCGTGTGGTCCATGCTGGTGCTCGTTTGCGGTTCTCGGACTGCATGGCTACCTGTGCTGTTCAGCTCTGTGTGGTCACCTGTGCTCACCAGGCTGGGCAGACAGGAAATGAAATTCAAAAGTTCGCGGGGCTTTTCCTGTCCAACTGCCCAGAGCATCCGAGTTTCGATTGCTGTCCAGAGCGGTCACAATGGTGCACTGTGGGATAGCTCCCGGAGGCCAATACCTTCGAATTCCGTCCACACTAACCCTAATTCGAACCGGCAATGTCGAATTCAGCGCTACTCCCCTCGTCGGAGAGGAGTACAGAAACCGATTTTAAGAGCCCTTTAAGTCGAATTAAATGGCCTCGTTGTGTGGACGGGTACAAGGTTAATTCGGTATAACGCTGCTAAATTCGAACTAACATCGTAGTGTAGACCAGGCCTTAGGCTGTCACCAGACTAGTATGCTGGCCCTGTGAGGGAGTGTTATGTTAACACGCTGTACTATTGGAAACATTCCCAATAATTGTTAGAGTAAAGGTACACGCTCTAATTCTGGTTAGAATTTATAACTGTTCTGGGTTTCTCTGCCTGTTGACACTAGAAAACAATGGCACTAACAATGCTGAGTGGCCAATCTGTACATTGTATCTAGAATCGCAAAATTCAAGAAATACATTTTTATTTAGATATCTGTGATCTTGAATATACAAGTGTGATTGCCTTGGAAAAGCTCAACTTCCCACTCTAGGGAGTGACCTTCAACACTGCTAGTTAAGATGGGAATTAGTGATGATACTGAAGAGCAAAATGCATCCTTGATCACAGGCAGTATTTTTTTTTTTTCTTTTGAAATATGGGAGAGGTGGACTGGAAGGGAAATGACCTCAGGAACCTAGAGTTATTACTTATGAAGTATTGCATCCCACATTTAACTATAACTGCCACTTGTTATACAGTCGCTATGCTTATGATGATTAGACATGATGGGAGGAAATGGTCTGCTCCTTTACAAACCTGCATTCCACTTCAAATGTGTGTTTGTTACTACCTGAGCTCAGGCGTCATAGGTTAGCTTCTAAAGAATCAAATCTCTTGGAATTTGCCTGTAATAGAATAACCAATATTTAATTAAAACTGCAAATTAAACTATTTTGTGAAATATGCTGAGAAAGTGACTTGACTTAAAAACATACCATGTGATTATTATTATTTTTTTTTAACCCTGTAAACTTCTTGTTTTAAATGTATACTTTACCTGCTAATACTGAGTGGAGTTGCTGCATCTGCTGTGCTCTCTGTAAAGTGTTAGCCCCGGGAGCTTCATTTTAACCTTGTCTTCAGCATTCATCAGCAGTATATAGTTACTAGATTTATTTTAAATATCTAAAACAATAATACTGTTTCTCTTCTTGGAAATGTTGATTGTACAGTATGTTCCTAGCTATACTGATACAATTAAAAGACTTATGGCATTATTTTTATTACAAGACTCTAAGGACACCCAGATAAGCAAGCATTGGTACAGTGTAATATGCTGTCTCTGCAAACAGATATTATGGCTGTGTACAATAGTAATATTCTTACTGTATATTACCAATTCCTCCTCCTCCCCTCCTCAAAAAAGACTGTGGCTGTTGACCAGCTTGCCAGAGCTGCCTTTAACCCCATATTTCCCCCCTCCCCCCCACACACACTTTCATTTAAGGAGACAGTGTGACTTCCATTCCTCAAGCCAGAACTGACTCCCTTCAGGACCTATTAGCCTTGCTTGTTATGGCCCTGATCCTGTAATCACACAGTAACCTTTCTCATGTAACTAGTCCCATTGACTTTAATGAGGTTACTTTTCCAAGAGTAAAGTTACTCACATAACCCACATTTGGGGCTCCAGTCTGGATCTGAAGTGTGGTCAAGTGGTTAGGGCACCAGCATTAGGATTTAGGAGACTTGGGTTCAAGTCCATACTCTGCCATGTAATTCCTCTGTGATCTTGGATAAGTATTTTAGCTTCTCTGTGCCTCAGTTCCCCATCTGTGTGTGTAGGTATTTGGGCAGGCTGGGTCAGGGAGAGACTACAGCACTTGTATCTCCCAGGGATGTTGGGAGGATCAATACTCAAAAATTGTGAGATGCTCAGATACTATGGTGAGGAGGGCATATAAGTACCATAGATAAATAGACAAACAGGTTACGCTTGAAATGGGTGAGGCACGCTCTCTTCCCTAGGGGTTTAGCTTTCTACCTTTTCAGCCATTTTTGGCTCACAAGTGTGACAACGAAGAATTTAAAGTTTCTAGAGACCCTTGTGTAGATTCTGTGTGATGTCTACCAATTACCAATTTACAATTATTTTTTTATAAGCTATAAACTGTTAAAGCTCTTTGGAAGCTGACAGACTTAAATATGACAAAAAGCTAATGAGAGAGCTGTATTGTACTAAAAAGCTAAAATCCAAAGTAAATTATATAGCTTGGCATGGTTCAGTTCTCCAGTTTTAAAAATGAAGATACTCAGTGTATCTCAAAATCCCTATAAATTGAATGTTTCAATGTGTAAGTGGAAAAACACATTTGTTGGATAATGGAGCATAAATTCTGGATCTCTTGCATATGATGTGGTGGTGTTTTTTTAATTTTGAGTTGTATGACAAACGCTTGTATGTGAGCCTAATGCTAATACATAAATCCGAGAGACATAAATATATGGATATTTGGAATTATTTTTTAAAAAAATGAAAAGTATCTGCATTTTTCCAACTAGAAAGGACAATGCCCGGATTTAGAATCTCTGTCCGCTCACTTAGAAAATCCTGATAAAGAAGGGCCAACTGATTCAATGCATTAATGCACGTGTTTCACCTCTGACCATATGTGGAAAAAAAAGACACAATAAAGATAAGTGCTCTTTGTCAAGAAATTATTTTTGCATAAGCACTCTATGGATTCCACTGGCAAGTAGCTGGAGAGTTCAGCTGTGGATATAACAGCTGAAGGATTTGCAAATTTGTTGGAACACAACAGCTGAAGGAATGCCAAATTTGGAATTAGGCCAAATTTGTAAACTTTAAATCCTTGGCACATGCCTTTTTAAAAGCCAGTATGAGAGTTTCTGTATCTTTGTCACCTATCTCCAAGAGCTTGGAAGTCAGAAATTAGCAAAGTTGGCTGGTTCATTAGCCTTTTATCCTTGGAGACCTATAGTCAAATGCTGCTCAGGTCATAAGCAAAAGTCAGTTTTGGTGACAACACGCTACTCTCCTGTGGTCAGTTGCCCACGTGACAATACAGCACACAACTTTACATAATTGGAAGTCTGTGAAAAATTATTCAAAGCTGAGTGTCTTTTGCCACATATAGTGATTAGAGATACATAAGCTTACATACTTACCTCTTCTGTCGTTAAACTTCACCAACATCTTATTTCTGTACTCGTTGATTTTAAAAATGCACATCCAACATGCTGTAAGTAAGTTTACAAACATTTGAGACCATATGAAGTGGAGTAATGTATGGAATGACTTTCAATGTGTCAAGTTAAGCACACACAAGTCTTTGTAAGATTGGATCATGTCTCATTAAAGAGACACAGGTAACTGAAAATTCACACTTTTCTTTTCTCTCTGAGATTTGTTTTTTAATCTTCTGTGGTTATAAGGAACATATATGACACTCATTTCTGTAACAGGAAATAAACAACTTTCTTTAACTTACTTTATGTACAGTCAGTTTCACTGGAATCTTATATAGTCATTGGTCAGCTTCCTCCAATGTCTGTATGGGTCAGCAACATTAGAGAGGGAAGTGTGGGTGTGGGGGGGAAATATATATTTTAAGAGAACCTCTATAAACCCACAAAAATTATCAGGGGCATTTGGAGGCAGATCTAGTATCTGAAACATCTTTTAATCTTTTTAACTAGATTTCAGGTTGGCAGTGATTCTTTTTAATATTAACCTTCCACAACATGGCATCATACCCTTCCTAAACTTACTGCCACCTCCATCAAGCGAAAGCCTAAAGGCTTGTCTACACTTACAGCGCTGCAGCCACAATAGCGCTTAGTGAAGACGCTACCTACACCGATGGCAGAGCTTCTCCCGTCGGTGTAGGTACTCCCCCCCTCCCCGAGTGGCAGTAGCCATGTTGATGGGAGAAACCCTCTGATCTACATAGCACTGTCTATGCTGGGAGTCCGGTCGGTATAACTGCATCGCTCAGACGTGTGGATTTTCCACACCTCTGAGCGACGTAGTTGTACTGACAAGTTTGTAGGGTAGACCCGGGCTCAGTGTCTTATTTTGTCACCTTTTAATGGGACTTCTTGTGTAGTAAGGTACTCTTTCACATAAGGGTGGTTGTAAGGCCCTGCCAGGATAGAGCACCATGCTCAGTGAGAGAGTGAATTACAGAGTCAAGGGCTGTCCAAAAAGATGCTCTGTCTTCCATTACTCTGGTGTGTAGCCCTAGGGACTCTTGATGACAGCTCCTCGACTGACATCCGCTGACATGGTGGTTCACAGGGAGCCAAGTCTCCCTCATATGTAGGCCCTGATCTAGCAGAACACTTAAGCACGTATGTAGTTCCATTAAATCCAATGGGACTATGCATGTTAAGTGATTGTTAGATGGGGGCCATAGGCTAGCCAGGGCTCGAATCATAATATTACATATTAGCTTGTTTTTTGTAAAGGAAAGTTTTGAGTGTGGGTATCTTATTTTGACTGAAATTGCATGTAGGATTCTATCTTTTTGAAAATTGGATATTACCATTTTCTGGCACATTGTACAATTTAATCTATATTGGTTATTCTGGTCTGTTGATTCAGGGACACATTTCCCATCTGACTGCACTTTTACATCCTATGACTGACAATGAGCTTATGTGCTAAAATTGAAACTGGCAAATAAAGCAGCCAGAAATTGTCATGAATCTACTACAGAGCACCCATGTACTTGCCAGAAATGCTTCAATTTTTACTTATAGAGATAAAATAAGGAGCATGGTGCTGGGGAGAACTTCCCATCAAAGCTTCTGTTAGCTGTCTGCTTTAGATGCTCATGCAGCTGTTTTTCCTTTGGAGAATTCCAGGGAAAGGGTCATTGCTTATCTAGAAAATTTATAATTGTTTTATTTTATGTTATGGTTATCACTCATGGCATCATGTTTAGTTACATTGCAAGTAAACATTTGCCCAGTTTCATGCCGGGTATGATTCTATTGCAGACAGTGGAGTTACACCAAGGATTGATCTGGCCCACTGTGTAGTCTCTAATAGTGTCCTTAACTGCCGTTTAAAGAAGAGGGTCAGCTCTGTGTGTGTGGGGGGGGAAGTGGCGAAGGCGAAGCAGTAGGGATTCCGTTATTTCCTGCATACCATGAAGGTATCCACCAGGTATCCACTTCTCATCTCAGTGAGGTTGGAAGGGCATCATTATGGGCCAAGAGCAGTACCAATGGATAAATCTCCCTTGGGGAGAAGGGTGCAATGGCATGCATATGTGATAGTCCTCATATGAGACAGACGTGACTTTTAGCTGGTGTGGGGTGCATGAGGCTAATGCTCCACCTCCTTAATGCCACAGTCATTCCTGTAGGCAAAGCTTTGTTTTCAGAATTGGGGTTTGATGAAGGAGATTATTTCATTTCTGAAGACAACCTTATCTGGAGTCCTTTTGAGCACATACATGTTTGGAAATGTTGTTCTTTGTGGCTGGGTTTAGGGTTGTGTCTTGCAGGCAACAATCCCTCCTCTGGGCTGAGTTCCTCTCATTTAACTTGTCACAAATGGGTGATGCACTGATGTTCTCTCAGCAATTACTCCTCTTCATGTATAAATGGAAATTTCCTGACCCACATATTGGATCCCTGGGTGGATTCTTGTTCCTGGGTGGAGCACTCCCACACAAGCCAGGGTCTGCCATGATTGATCTGATTGCTGGATCAGGGCCTGAAACCTACCACTCCTTCCCCCTGCCAAAAAGTCTATGCATCTTTCATTTCCATTGGGTTTTTTTCAGTGTTGGAACCTTTCTAATTTTCAGTTTTAATGTTGCAGAACAGTATTTTTTTGTTGTATTTAAAATATTTTTATATATTCCAGTATTCTTTTGTATAATGCCTGGATCTCTTAGGTAAGAGAATGGCATTGCACTTAAAATATAATAATAAGAAAATTATTATTATTAACATGCTGAGTTATAGGCTTTTTGTTTATTTTTAAATAGAGAGAGAGAGAGGATTTTTTTTTTTTTTTACCCTATTTTCAAGGAGTAGATTCCTTGAGTTCAGGAGTGTAAAGGGTGGATGTTCTATATTTGCAAGGTAAATGAGTAATTATGTTATTCCTGTAATTAAAGTGAGCAAACAGGATTTTTGTCACCAGATCAGATAGTTTTCTCCTTTTAACTTGCTGATAATTATACTGTCCTTTTTGTGTTTGATCTCTCCGATACTTTAAAACCTAACCCCAGCACCCCCCAAACTGATGGAATTATTCACCTGCAAATCTACAGTACAGTAAGCCACATTAGGCTTTTCCAGGGTAGGGTACAAGTGTTGTGGGTTCCTGGTGTGCCTGCTCCACAGCAGTTACTTGAGCCCAGTCCTGTTGCCATCTGTCCTCTCCACAATCCCTGCCTCCCAGCAGGAGGAATCTGCTCAGGGATTGTTGAAAATCCATGTCCAGAAAGGAGAGGCACAAAATAATTCTGGCTTTGCAGAGTTAACGTGTGCTTTTATTTGGCTCAGTAAACTGATGCCAGTTATATCCTACCAATGGTACAGAAACATGCAAAGGGGTTTATCTAGGTGCTACATTTCTCAAACGCTTGGTCTGCAAGAACTCAATAGTTTGACTGTCTTTGAGTGGGGCCCATTTTGAAGGTAACTAATACTGTATCTTCACTAAACTACAGAAACACAGAGCATATTGGGAAACGAATGTTCAAAACATTAGTGACGCCAGTATCCACTGCTTTCTCCAACTTTAAACAGAAATAGAGCTTGTGTTACTGTCTGGGGTAAGATTTGTATGGAAACAGATTTATACTTCAGAAACCATGTCCTCAATGTCAACTCTCTACAGGTACCATAAAAATACCATATTTGCTCCATTAATATCTGAAGTATCTAAGATTCATAAGATATGCATGATTTTATTAATATTTTTTAAAATATAAAATAACTATTACATAGGATAGTTAAATTTTATGAGAAGAAAAAAATGACCTGATAAATTTAAGACCATATTGCAGTTTAAAGTGACCTGTTTATGAAAGAGTGCTTCAGCAAGATGTATATAACCAGGAATGTTAAACTTACTTTAAAAAGTAAATCAATTGAGTAAATCCACTTCTTATTGATGATTTTGTGTCATGAGTATGAGCTCTCGCAATGAAAGGCCTGCTGTACTGATAACCAGAATGGTGTCATTCATGTTCAGGACAAGAGTGGCAAGATAAGTAATTGAAAGTAATCTGGATTAAATTATTATGAAAAGTAATGGTACCTTGATGATTACTTTAGTAAATCTAGTTATAGATAAACTGTTTATGGTAAATCAATTACTTAAGCAATCCTGACTGTACAACTGGCAAACAAATATGTGATTTGATCCCTGTAATTCCCATTATAGACAAGGTGATCAATCGTCTTTGTATGAAGATGTATTAGCCTTTGGTATTTAAAATTTGTCTGTTTAATCGGTATTTACAGTCTTCATTAGAATCTTGTAATTTCAACCTGTCACCTTTTTCCTAGAGTGTGGTGTGTGGAGC
Source organism: Platysternon megacephalum (assembly GCA_003942145.1). NCBI lineage: Eukaryota > Metazoa > Chordata > Testudines > Platysternidae > Platysternon > Platysternon megacephalum. Next base: position 13,905 of record QXTE01000195.1, on the reverse strand, counting down.
AGTGTGACCTAGTGGTTAAAGCTGACAAATGTGAATCAGGAGCTCAGAATTCTATTCATGGCAATGCCACAGGCGCTCTGGCTCTGGTCAAGTCATTTAGCCTCACAGTACTTCAGTTTCTCCATCTGTACAATACTTATATAGTACTTAAAGTACATTTAGATCTGTGGATGAAAGGTTCTGCATATAAAGTATTAATTATTTTAATAAAGGACAAAGCCCTAATTGTAAGCAGGTCTTAATTATAGCTTCTTATACCTATAAAATACACTTTTAAATAGTGTAATTGTAATAATAAATTAATCTTTTGTCATTTTCAAGACCTGTACATTAGCTTGCAAAGTGACGGATAACCATATTTATTCTCTTCCTTGTTCACTTTTCCTCCCTGTATTCTTGTCTTCTATTCTGTTCTCATTTTAGTTTAGGACCTGATTCTAGAAATGCTCACTGGTTAGGCCCATGAAATTCAATTAATTAAATTCCTTAAGTGAGAGAAATTACTCACATGTGTAAGTGTTTGCAGGATCAGACCTCTAGACTGTAAATTCCTTAGAGAAGATCTGTTTTTATCTGAGTTATGAAACACCATATACGGCCCTATGTAAGCAATAAAAAAGTGTATCACCTTAGCCAGAGGAGAAAAAGGATGCAGTGTTCATTCTTTGTTGTGGACTTCACCGAAGTGTAGCCATTATCTTACTGCTACTCTTTAGTCCTCTATGTAGCCCCTTGCTTTCCTAACCAAATACACTCACTTCCTCCACTTGCAAGAGAAATATGGACAATATGGGGGTCATAGTGGATCACAAGCTAAATATGAGTCAAGAGTATGACTGTTGCAAAGAAAGCGCACATCATTCTGGGATATATTAGCAGGAATGTTGTAAGCAAGACACAAGAAGTAATTCTTCTGCTCTACTCCTAGGGTAACCAGATGTCCCAATTTTATAGGGACAGTCCCGACATTTGGGGTTTTTTCTTATATAGGTGCCAATTACCTCCCAACCCCGTCCCGATTTTTCACACTTACTATCTGGTCACCCTATCTACTGCACACTGATTAAGTCTCAACTGGAGTACTGTGTCCAGTTCTGGGCACCACATTTCAGGAAGGATGTGGACAAATTGGAGAAAGTCCAGAGAAGAACAACAAAAATGATTAAAGGTCTAGACAATATGACTTGAGGGAAGCTTGAAAATTGGGTTTGTTTAGTCTGGAGAAGAGAAGACTGAGAGGGGACATAACAGTTTTCAAGTACATAAAAGGTTGTTACAAGGAGGAGGGAGAAAAAATGTTCTTAACCTCTGAGGATAGGACAAGAAGCAATGGGCTTAAATTGCAGCAAGGGCAGTTTAGGTTGGACATTAGGAAAAACTTCCGAACTCTCTGTCAGGGTGGTTAAGCACTGGAATAAATTGGCTAGAGAGGTTTTAGAATCTGCATCATTGGAGATTTTTTAGGAGCAGGTTAGACAAACACCTGTCAGCCATAGGTATGGTCTAGATAATACTATGTCTACACTGGCAATTGAACGACATAACTTTTGTCTTTCAGAGGTTTTAAACCCTTCCCCCCCCCCCCACTCCAGTCCCTGAAAGACAAAAGTTTTGCCGTGACAAGTGCCAGTGTGAACATTGCGTTGTCAGCAGGAGAGCCGCTCATTGGGTGTGGAAGTTTTTTTTTTTCCTGTCGGCAGGAGATCTGACAGACAGTGGCTACGCTGCACGACTTTTAGTGGCACGGCTGTAGCGATACAGCCATGTCACTAAAAGCTGTGTAGTGTAGACATAGCCTTAGTCCTGCCATGAGCGCAGGGGCTGGACTAGATGCTTCTGGAGGTCCCTTCCAGTTCTGCGATTCTATAATTCTTCTCCAAAGTTATCTTCAATTACTGTGGTTTCCCTCAGCTGATAGAGGGCTTTTGAAGAGCAAAGTGATCCTGGATCATAAAAGTAAAGGGAGTTTTTCCCATTGGCTTGAATGGGAGCAGAACAAAGCCTTTCAGCCATGAGTAGCGTCTATGTGCCAAGACTCCCTTGATTTCCACAATGCTAGTCGCTACAGCTCAGAGGTCAGTTTCACCAGACTTGTTTGTAGGGCAGTAGTTACTCACCATGGAAGAAATGGCTTCACCTGACCGTGTGAAAGCAGCGATAAATTCATTACATTCTGAATATGGCCTATATTGAGCCAAAAGACTGGTTTATTAGCGGAAAAAATATAGAGCTAAAGGTTTCACAGGTCTTGCTAGAATGTTTGAAGTACTGTTTCTGTTTTTGCATATAAACAGAGAGCTTGTTTTTTCTCCATGTGTTCTCTTTCACTACTTAATAAAGGTAGAAGCCTCAACACTGTAAAAAAATTATCTTTGCAATAGATTCTTGCTGTTCTTGGCTCCAGAAGTTTCCAAAATGGATAATAAATTGTCAGGAGGAGTGAGCTATACATCACTGGAAAAGCTCTCCTGATAAACCAAAGAACAAATAACTCTAAGACATGCAGATATCTATGTTTATAGATGGTAACCATGGATGGTGGCAAAAATACAATTACTTTTCACAGTGCCCCCAAGCAAGTTGGAAGATATCTTGTGGGGGGGGAGGGGGAGGAATTCTCTATCTCTCTAAAATTTGAATACATTCATTCCTACAGCTCCATGAGGAAATGTCAGTGTGTGGGGTTTTATTAGCTGGCAAGAGCCACTATGACTAAATCTCAAAAGACTACTTTAAAAAAAAATTGCATGTATTTATATATAATATTTCTTGTCCGCCAGAAAAATTCTGATCAATCCATGTATGGTCTGTATTTGCAAAGTGCTGCTAGCTGCTTGCTCAACATTACTGGAAAACTGCATAGCTGTAAATGCATTCACTTACTTGTCAGAACTCAGAGTTCCCATGTTAATCATAACAAGTATGTGCAGAGAGGAACTGACCCAGCCTCTGCCAATAATCCCACTCTCTGATCCTGGTAACATCTGCGCTGGATTTTCTTCCTTTATATAATTAGATCCATTGATGTTTTCTTAGTATTTAGTATACAATGTGGTACGTTACTCTGAAAGTACAAGCTAAAAATGCATTTTAGGAGTAAGCAAGCCTGGGAAATGGCTGATGGAACCTATTAGCTTTAATTAATGATACTTTAATATCTGTAGCATTATTTTTTTAAAATCTACAGTACCTGTTCATTCTGTGGAAATTCCACTATTATTTAATTTTTAGAATATTTTACTTTTAAAAAAGATAACTGTAGCTCTTCTCATCATTGGTTTACATTAAAGCCTGTGCCAAATAATTTTAATCTGAGATGTAAAACTGTAAAATAAATGGACAGACCAAAATAAATAAATAACCCTACTGTTATGAAAAAGAAATGTAATTAGAACCAGACTTACTGTAAACACATTCAACTAGGTTTAAAATCCTTGCTTTTGAAACTGTAATCACTGTCTGGCTATGTGTGAGAGAACCAAAGGAGCATGTTTTGATTGTGAGATAATGCAGTTGTACTTATAGCATAGGACAACATCTACCTTATAGTCAGAACTGTCTGAATTAGGTCATGCACAGCTCAGCGGTCAGCAGGCTTCATTTGTTACCTGAACTGATTTGCTTCTCTAATAATTTGAGGTGATATATTTTATCAAGAAGGGCTGTTTCTAATCAAACAATTTCTGGTAACCAAGTCAGAAAATGTAAGCATCTGATGCACGTGCAGTTTTCCAGAAATCACAGCTTTCTGGCTTGTAGAAACTTAAAGCTGCAGGCCAAAACTGAAATCCATACATATATAGGTGAGTTTTGTGCTTGGACACTTTGAAAATCCCACCCTTAAATGTGGACATAAGAGCCTAATTTTAAGATCCCATTTTTGAATATGTTGGTCAGTGTTAAAACAAATTAGAACAGGCCCAGTTCACAAGTACTGTAAATCAGGGTAGGTCTAATGACGTCACTGGAACTATGTTGATTTACACCAGCTTACAATCTCATCCATTGAATTCAGAACACTGGCTATGCTACAGGAAAATACAACTAAGTAACTTGCATTGTGGAGATAGTTTTATGCTAAACTAGTGTAGGAATATTTGGGGATTACTTTTAACCAGTGGACTCTGGTCTAATCTGAAGATTGCAATAGTGCATTGATGTGCCCTTTTTTTTTTTTTTTTTTTAAATCTGCTTTGAGACCATTTATTCTTCATTTCCAAGTCTCTCCTGTTGTCTGCTGCAAGTAATTTTGAAATAACTGTTATATCCTTAAAATTTGTTTACATCTACTTAGAGCTGGATGAAAGCATTTTGACTAACTTTTACCATATTTTTTCCATCAGTTTTTCAATGGGTACTTACTTTGATGTCTGTGTATGAGACATTTGCCAAATTCTATAAATAGTTGAACACCCTCCATTAAGTAAAATATTTGATGAATGTGACTGCTTCATTTTGTCAATAGTGTACTTGAATATTTCTGGAGGTATATGATCAGCTGTTGATACAGTAGCATTACAGTAACTCCTCACTTAAAGTTGTCCCGATTTAACGTTGTTTTGTTGTTACGTTGCTGATCAATTAGAGAACATACTCATTTAAAGTTGTGCAATGCTCCACTCTTACGTTGTTTGGCTGCCTGCTTTCTCCACAGCTGGCAGCCTCCCTACGCCCCCTCCCCCCCAGCGCCTCCCGCCAGGGCCGGTGCAAGGATATTTTGCACCCTAGGCGAAACTTCCACCTTGCGCCCCCCCCGCACATCGGTTCATTGAGGGGCAAATCCCAACAAGCCTTTATAGACCCCAGGGGCCAGCCGTGCCCAGGGGCTGCTCCCCAGACCAGGTTTCCCCCCTTCCTGCCCCCTGAACTCCCTTGGAGGGTGCACAGCCCCCCCACAAGCCCACCCCACCCCAGAACTCCCAGCCCCCCGGACTCCCCTTACCACCAGGCTGCTCCAGCCGTTGGCTCCACGTGGAGCCCAAAACAAACAGGCTGCGGGAGCCCACAGCCCCTCCCCCACAGCGTGCTGGTGAGGCGACGCTAAGGCAAGGGGCGGGGGGAGCGGGGGAGGGACTCTGCCTGCTGGAGGCCAATGGGAGCAGCTCAATCAGGCCAGGCGCCCAATCAGCCACACCGCACTCTCTGTAAGGGGAAGGGAGGGGAGGGAGGAAAAACCTCAGACGCCCCCAACCACTGGNGCCCCCCCAGCGCCTCCCGCCAGGGCCGGTGCAAGGATATTTTGTGCCCTAGGCGAAACTTCCACCTTGCGCCCCCCCCNCCCCCAGCGCCTCCCGCCAGGGCCGGTGCAAGGATATTTTGCACCCTAGGCGAAACTTCCACCTTGCGCCCNTCGCGGATCAGCGTCTTCCCCCCCGCCTCCTGCCCACGGCAGTCAGCTGGCTTGCGGCGTTTTGGAGGGAGGGGGGAGGAGCGAGGACTCGGCGCGCAAGCTCCCCCTTCCTCTCCTGCCTCCTGCCGGTGGCAATCAGCTGGCTTGCGGCGTTTGGGAGGCAGGAGAGGGAGGGGGGAGGCGTGCCGAGTCCTTGCTCCTCCTCCCTCCCTCCTGCCCGGGGCAATCAGCTGGCTTGCTGCGTTCGGGAGGCAGGGGAGGAAGGGGGAGCCTGCGCGCCGAGTCCTCGCTCCTTCCCCCTCCCTCCTGCCTCCAAAACGCCACAAGCCAGCTGAGTGCCCTGGGCAGGAAGGAGGCGGGAGGAGCAAGGACTCAGCGCACCTCCCCCTTCCTCCCCTGCCTCCTGCCGGCGGCAATCAGCTGGCTTGCGGCGTTTTGGAGGGAGGGGGAGGAGCGAGGACTCGGCGGGCAGGCTCCCCCTCCCTCCCCTGCCTCCCGAACGCAGCAAGCCAGCTGATTGCCCTGGCAGGAGGGAGGGGGGGAGGAGTGAGGACTCAGCGCGCCTCCCTCCTCCTTCCCCTACGTGGCAATCAGCTGGCTTGCGGCGTTTAGAAGGGAGGGGAGGGAGGGGGGAGGAGTCAGGACGCAGCGAGCAAAGTAAAGGGGGAGGAGGTGGGGGGGGGAGAAGAGGCGGGTCAAGGGTGGGAGCTTGGGGGAAGGAGTGGAGTGGGTGGGCTGAAGGTTGAACGCCCCGCCTCTGGTGCTTGCAGAGTAGGGGAAGCTGCCCTGGAACCTAACCCCCCCTATTTACATTAATTCTTATGGGGAAATTGGATTTGCTTAGCATTGTTTCACTTAGTCGCATTTTTTAGGAACATAACTACAATGTTAAGTGAGGAGTTACTGTACTTCAGTTGACAGTTTACACCCTTGAGGTGACTTGGCAATTTTATATTGACTTCCATTTGCATGAACAAACTTCTTCTTTCCTCCCTCAGTGTTTGATTATTGGAGGTGGTCCATGTGGTTTGCGGACTGCCATAGAACTTGCCTTTCTGGGAGCCAAGGTTGTAGTTGTGGAGAAGCGGGACACTTTCTCAAGAAACAATGTGTTGCATCTCTGGCCTTTTACAATCCATGACCTCCGGGGTTTGGGAGCGAAAAAATTTTATGGAAAATTCTGCGGAGGATCTATTGACCATATCAGTAAGTACCAGTGACTACATGGAAATGTACAATTTTGTTGAATGCTTGCTATGCAGAAGACTTGCTTCAGAAATATTAATAGAGATCATTTCTGGACTTGCTGTGTAGTGTTTCTTTAGATAGTAATGATACATCCTGAATACACACACAGAGAAAAATCCCCAAAGTCAAGCACTTCTGATTTGCCAAAATTGCATAATCTTATTTGGACCATACTCTATGCTCCTCATCAAAGCTTTAAGAGAAACCTTGTGTGGACGTTTTTTTAATTGGTGTCCAGAACCTGTTTAACAGACTTCATTTTAGGGTGCCTTTAAAAGTGTACTCTAAAAATAAAAGGTTTTACAGTTGTATGAATGATACTGCTGCTTTATATCTAGTGCCTTAATTGTACTACGTGCCTTACAAAATACCGAAAAAGGGATGGTGCCTACCCAAAAGGGATTTTAACTTAACTTGGACAAAAACAAACCTCTTGGAGAGCATCTTGAGTGTGGGAGTGTTTGCAGATATTATTGAGGAGGAGAACTTCTAGAGAAAATGGTACCAAAAATAGTAAACCAAATATCTTAACAAAAACCATGGAAATGAGTTTTGATCACCTTTTTTTGGGGAGGAGGAAGAGATGGCTGGCTATCTGCTTTTTCTTAAAAAGCAGGTGGGATGGAGGAGAGTGACATCTGATTGTGTAGCTATCTGTTTTCATTTGAATGTGTATTCATCACAGTATAACTAGATGTAATTTAAATGTATATTTGATGATTGATATGAGTTAGATAGTGGGTTGGTAAACAAATGTCCTTGTATATGAAGGTTGAAAGCCTGGCCCCACAGAAGTCAATGGGAGTTTTGTTACTTACTTCTGTGGGACAGGATTTCACCCATAATATCCAAACATAAGGATACAGGACATACTTTTACACTGATAAGCGTCCTGAACAAGTAGGCAGACCTGGTGGCTGAACTTTGACTTTGTCCTCACCCACAACTATTTCACATTTGGGGACAATGTATACCTTCAAGTCAGGGCACTGCTATGGGTACCCGCATGGCCCCACAGTATGCCAACATTTTTATGGCTGACTTAGGGGACAAGAGCTGAGGAAATGTTGTTCTAACGCCCCTACTCTACTTGCGCTACATTGATGACATCTTCATCATCTGGACCCATGGAAAAGAAGCCCTTGAGGAATTCCACCATGATTTCAATAATTTCCATCCCACCATCAACCTCAGCCTGGACCGGTCCACACAAGAGATCCACTTCCTGGACACTACAGTGCTAATAAGCGATGGTCACATAAACACCACCCTATACTGGAAACTTACTGACCGCTATACTTACCTACATGCCTCCAGCTTTCATCCAGACCACATCGCACGATCCATTGTCTACAGCCAAGCTCTAAGATACAACCGCATTTGCTCCAATCCCTCAGACAGAGACAAACACCTACAAGATCTCTATCAAGCGTTCTTAAAACTAAAATACCCACCTGGTGAAGTGAAGAAACAGATTGACAGAGCCAGAAGAATACCCAGAAATCACCTACTCCAGAACAGGCCCAACAAAGAAATTAACAGAATGCCACTAGCCATCACCTTCAGCCCCCAACTAAAATCTCTCCAGCGCATCATCAAGGATCTACAACCTATCCTGAAGGAGGATCCCTCACTCCCTCAGACCTTGGAAGACAGGCCAGTCCTCGCTTACAGACAGCCCCCAACCTGAAGCAAATACTCACCAGCAACCACACACCACACAAGAAAAACACTAACCCAGGAACCTATCCTTGCAACAAAGCCTGTTGCCAACTCTGTCCATGTATCTATTCAAGGGACACATTCATAGGACCTAATCACATCAGCCACACTATCAGAGGCTCGTTCACCTGCACATCTACCAATGTGATATATGCCATCATGTGCCAGCAATGCCTCTCTGCCATGTACATTGGCCAAACCGGACAGTCTCTATGCAAAAGAATAAATGGACACAAATCGGACGTCAAGAATTAGAACATTCAAAAACCAGTCGGAGAACACTTTAACCTACCTGGTAACTCAATTACAGACCTAAAAGTCGCAATTCTTCAACAACAAAACTTCAAAAACAGACTCCAACGAGAAACTGCAGAACTGGAATTAATTTGCAAACTGGACACCATTAAATTAGTTTTTACTTTGTGTAATGACCCATCCACTGCCAGTCTTTATTCAAGCCTATTTCCCCATGCTAATTTTTCCCCTACTGTTACTCACACCTTCTTGTCAACTGTTTGAAATGGGCCATCCTGATTATCACTACAAAAGTTTTTTTTTCTCCTGCTGATAATAGCCCACCTTAATTGATTAGTCTCGTTAGAGTTGGTATGGCAACACCCATTCTTTCATGTTCTCTGTGTGTGTGTGTGTGTGTGTGTATATATATATATATGTGTGTGTGTGTGTGTGTGTGTGTATATATATGTGTGTGTGTGTGTGTATAATATATATGTGTATATGTGTGTATATGTATGTATATATATATATATATATATATATATATATATATACACACACACCTTCCTACTGTATTTTCTACTGCATGCATCCGATGAAGTGGGTTTTAGCCCACGAAAGCTTATGCCCAAATAAATTGGTTAGTCTCTAAGGTGCCACAAGTATTCCTTGTTCTTTTTACAATAAATCAAAAAGTTTGTAGAAACCTAAATGTGCTTCCCAACTCTCTTATTATAGGTGGGGCTGGCAGTACTACCTATTAATAAGAGTGCCTGACACTTCCCATTTTAAGACCCTGTTTATAACTTTACCAAATTTTAGCTCTTCGGGCTGCAATTTTCTATGGCAAGTGTCTGTGTCAGGATGAATTTTATTTGGAAAATTTCAGACAAAATGGTTCAGCTGTTTCCTAGAATGAGGCTAGGGATAAAGACTCTGGTGACCTTTTCTATGAGAAGCTCTCTAGTGTCTCTATAGTTTGGAGCAGAGACTTGAATTTGGCAGGGAAGTGGCTATTGTGTCAGGGATGTTTGCTTTCCCCCTGAAAATCTGCCCAAATTTGGCTAAAGTATAAGCCTTTGAAAAATTGCAGTAGGGCATCCTCTGTAGGTATTTACTAGATCTGAGTCTCTCTCCTGTGCTCTCAGTGCTCTCCTTGCTGGCATGCTAGCCATGTGGAGGGGAGAGCTGCCTGAATCCACTGCAGAGGGGACAAGAGCCAAACTTGGGGCAGCGGCAGGGGGAGCAAAAAATGGGAAAAGGAGCCTTTGGGGTGTAGAAATGGCTGGAGTAAGAGACTGGGATGAGAATCCTGAGGAATGGGGGCTGAGGTTGGCTAGGTGAGAAGAATGGGACTGGTATGAGGAGCCAGAGGGTGGGAAGAGATGGGACTAGAGTAGGGCAAAGTTGCGGGGAAGGGGCAAAAGGGTCGAGCTTGGGGAATGGGCAGAAAAATCTGTGCCCACTAGAGCTTGGAATAGAGCACTGTCCCCTCCGGAGCTTGAAGTGGAACCGACGATTCCTCTGTTTTCCGCAAATATCTGTGAAATCCTGTGTCCGTGTCTCATCCCCTCTGCTGCTAGTCCACACAGAGGATGACAACTTACTACGGCTGCCATTTACTCCATTAGCTCACATGGCAGAGGACTGTGTGTTGGATCAAAACTCTGTTAAAAGAACATGATTAAGGTTGCAGAATCAAGCACTCAGTAAAGTTAGGAAATACGAAGGTATTTAGTATTAAGGTTGCCTATACAATCTTAATTGAGACCCCTTGGGCATATGCATTATGGTACAGTCTTTAACTACGTAACATACTGTTTTTTCCACAGGACCCCTTCGTTCAGTGCACAGGCTGGACCTGTTATGTGATGGATCCGAGTTGTGTAGTAAAGGAGAGTGTCTGTAGAACTGCTACTTCAGTTGCATAAGTTGGAAGGCGTGTAGTGAATGAGGCAGGGGATTGCAGGAAGAGAAAGGATGATCTCTTGGTTCAGGCAGTGGAATGCTGCCCTGGGAAGTAAATTCTACCCATGCCCTTCCGCCGAGTGATGCTGGGCAAGTCACTTAAACTAAACTTTTCACAGGTGGTCATAAATTGTGTGTATGTGCCTCATTTTCTGGGTGCCTGTCTTGAGACCCTGGGCCCCATTTTACAAATGGGGAACTGAGGCAAAGAAAGGTTACGGTAAAAAATATCCACTAATTTTGGATACCCAATTTGACTTGCCAAGAACCTGATTTTTCAGAGTGCTTAGCATTATTTTAATACTCAGTAGCTTCAAAACACAGTTCCCACTGTCTTCAGTTGCGAGCGCTCAACACTTCTGCAAATCAGGTCTCAGGGTCTCAAGTGAGGCACCCAGAAAATGAGGAGAACACAGTTAATGACCACCTGTGAAAAGTTAAGCTCAAGTGATTTGCCTAGTCTCTAGGGACTCCAGCAGAGAAACTGAAAACATGTTATGTATCTGTACAGTGCCTAGCACAATACGAGGGCCCCAGGTGCTACCACAATATTAATTTAATAAAGGAAATGCTGTTACATAGTCTAAAATGACAAATGTGTTATCACTGTTCACAGGTATTCGACAGCTTCAGCTTATCCTCTTCAAAGTTGCACTTATGCTGGGAATTGAAATCCACGTGAACGTAGAGTTTGTGAAAGTTCTGGAACCTCCTGAAGATCAGGAAAACCAAAGTACGGCTGACTTGTGACTTCAAATAATAAAATTAAGAAGCCAGTAACTTTGTCCTATTGAATTATTCTCATTGTATGAAATAACTTTATCATTTGTGAAATAATTTCTAATCAAGCCAAGGTAGCCACACTTCCTCTTAAAGAAACTTGTGCCTTTCTTATGAAATGGTGTATGGAATTGCACGCATAACTGTCATTGTATCAATATACTGATCCATTTAAAAAATATGCCCGGGCCAGAGAAGTAGAGGTTTCTCACTATGCCTGCTGGCATGTGCTTGAGGTTTTGTAGGGAGGCTAGTATGGCCTGCTGCTGTCTTCTTGGCATGAGAATTTTAGATTGATAAATATGAATTTTGAGGATGTCTTTAAGCCCCATGAGCCAAATGTTGCTCTTTCTTCCATTGTATGCGACTCCCATTGACAGTTAGTACCCTATCAGAAGTTAGCCATTCTCATTGAATGGTATTTACCAGTATGTATAAATACAGCTGCGAGTCTGTCACGGGTATCGTGGATTCCGTGACTTTCCGGGACCTTCGGGACTTCTGCAGTGGCCGGTGTGGCTGGCCGGGGGGGCCACCTGACCAGTTCAGGCAGCCCCTGGGCCAGCCGCAGTAGCCACTGCTGGG
>QXTE01000194.1:2942796-2957846 GCA_003942145.1 Platysternon megacephalum | reverse complement strand
TCGAATCTCCCATTACTAACACCTGCCTTTTCCTAGTGACTGGAGTTCCCTCCCCCGGAAAGGTAACCTCAGTGCGAGAGGATACCCTAACACCATCTGGAAGGAGGGTTCCAACTATGGGAAGGTTTCCCTCTGCTCCCGTTGACTGCTCTGCTTCCCTGGGCCTTTCATCCTCCTCAACAGCGCAGGGGCTGTCTGACTGGAGGTGGGACAATTCTACAGTGTCCCGGAAAGCCTCATCAACATACCTCTCTGCCTCCCTTAGCTCCTCCAGTTCCGCCACCCTGGCCTCCAAAGCCCGTACGCGGTCTCTGAGGGCCAGGAGCTCCTTGCACCGAATGCACACATACGCCACCCGCCCACAGGGCAGGTAATCATACATGCTGCACTCAGCGCAATAAACTGGATAGCCCCCACTCTGCTGCTGGGCTTCTGCCTGCATGGTCTCCTAGTTAATGAAAGGGTTTTGTTTAAATCAAGAAGTTTTGAATGTAGTTTAGTTTATAGTTTTAAAACAAAACAGCAAGGGGCGCTTGCCCCCTTCCCACTCCCCTTCCAAACTCCCTTGCGAAACTCCCTGTTAGCAGCCCCTGGTCGCTTGTGCACTGCTTTTTAAAGCCCTNTGTTAAATGTTAAAAGTTAAATGTCAAGTGTTAAGTATTAATGTTGATGTTAAGTAAATATTTTAATCTGTGAATGCTGTAATGGTTTCTCATATGTGTATATAGGGGCTGCATATACCGCATTATATTAAGTACGAGGTTAAATTATATCATTAAGACTAAAAGCCTTTATGGATACAGGACCTCTATATGCTTGTTACAGTGAAACCGCTGTATTTCTTGTATGTGTTAAGATATCCTATGTAGTCTGTGTCTTTTATTTTATTGCACTGCTTTAATTCTTTAATGTAATTCTACTGCATTTAATATGCTCTATGTATCCTTTCTTGCTTCATTTACTACATTGTAACCACTTATTTCCTCTAAATAAATAATTCTTTTGTTTTCGAAGAGTTACTGCTTGTATGTCCATCCTTGAGCGGAAGGCTGTATCCCTGTCCTTTCAGAGGTCAGCAAGACTAGCTTGCTCTGGGGAGCCCTCTGCAGGTCAGAGACAAGCCCCCTGGTTACACTCTGACAATATCTTTAGGGCGAGCCACAATCTTGTTTACCCCTTTCGTTAAAATTAGACAAACTTGTGGGTAACTTAATTAGCATCTAAAGTTTTGGGTAACAAAGCCTCCCCATGCTGCCGGAAGTCCTGTAATGCTATGAAAACCTCCCCGTATTCCCAGAATCCATCTTAGGGCTATGGAAGTTTCCCCAGACCTCCACACGCCATCATAGTGATAGGAAAACCTCCCTGTATTATCAGAAGCCATCACAGCACTGTGAAAGCCTCCCATACTTCCAGAAGCCATCATAGCGCTATGATAGCCTTCCCCTACTGCCACAAGCCATTATAGAGCTATAAAAGTTTCCCTGGACCAGCACAAGCCATCGTAGTGCTACGAAAGCCTCCCTGTACTGCCAGAAGCCACCACAGCAGCATTAAACACAAACTCAAACATATTGAAATGGGCGACTCCTAAGGGAGAACGTTTGTGGTCACAGCCATCACTGGCATTTCTGTTTCTGTAAATTCGGCAGGAAGGAGGGGTGAACCAGTTTGGAAAAAGTTACAAAAAGCTCCCACCTCCTAACCTTTGTCCATCTGTGAGCTTATCCTGGACCAAACTATTTCCAAAGTTAGAAAATATCTGGTTCCTACAGGCCATGAGATGGTAAGTATACTTCCACCTAATCTCTCCCCCCAATTCACCTGCTGTGGATGCTCTTCTAAGGCCTGTGAGCTTCCTTCAGGGGACATAACGATGGGCCTACTCATGCCTCAAGCCCCTACATTAGTATCTGGAGTCAACTACATCAGGATTTAGTACGTTCTCTCTGAGGCCTGCTGCTCTCTCTCTTTATGGGTAAAAAGTATTCTGGAATTTGCAGCTCACATAGTCCTGAGAAATGCCAGGTTCCTCTTTTCCAATCTCTCCCCATTCATGCAAGATTAATGGCCAGAAAAAAAATCTGCTTAATAATCCCATGGGCCTTTCAATTCACTAACTGTGTCACTCACCCCAGGGCAGAAGGCCTCATGTATGCCCTCTGCACCCCTTAATCCTCACATTAAGAGCCAAATCCTGAAGTCCTAATTTAGGTTAACTCAGTCAAAACTGTACTGATTTCTGTAGGACCAGGATCAAGCTGTATGGGGCAAACCCAGTTTCCAGCCTAAGATACGCAGGCTGGTTGCTGGAGAGATCCATGATAGAGGAAAAGCTGGGGAGGAATCTTCCTTGGAAAGTCAGAGTTGAGCCACTGTGGAAACTACTCTCTGGAAACCCTCCAGTTCAACCCTAACCCATCCCACTGCCTGTTCCATTCCTAACTCCAAAAACCCTGACAGGGTTCTGTGCCATACAGAAGGAATAGTCCCTGCCTCCTAAAACCTGCATTCACCAGAGGAACCACACTATTTCAACTGTCAGAACCTCTCTGCTGCTACAGAAAAGGATCTGCCCCCTCCCCCCCCCCCCCCCTTGAGCAAAATGAAGAGACCACATGATGGCAGAATGAGACTAAAAACCAGAAGGGGCTGCTCCATTGTATAATGACTGAAGACTCTTCCTCGTGGTTTTACTGAGACTTTGTAAAGTCAATTTAGAAGCACATTTTAGTTTTGCAAAAGCAAGCTTTTAGAATACCTAGCAGCATCAATAGAAATATCCCTGTGTATGTGTGTTTATTTCAATGGAGACAGGTTGCTGAGATTTTCAGAGAAGTGGATTTCACCACACATCTTCAGTTGAAATGAACAGAAGATATGCGTCCCAAATATACTGCTTTGAAAATCTCAAACATTTTGAAAGGATTAATATACCCCTGCAGAGTTTGCAAACAAGCCGTTCAGCACCTGCTTGTGCAGGAGAACCAGAAAGGGAAGCTGACTGGAGAAAACGCGAAAACAACTCCTCTATTTCTCTTGTTCAAGCAGCATGAAATGCAGAGAACAAACAAGGAGTATAAATGATGACAAGTAAATTAGGTGTGTACATTTTTCTGTGTTAGTAATCCAACCCCATAGCTCCCAGCTTTATTTTGTTGAAACCCCTGTTGTGATGTATCAGCAGATCCCCTTCCATGAGTCCTCCCACCATGCCCCAAAACTGTTGCCATTGTATGTCCTTACTTCTGTCCATTGTCTCCTTCTCTGCTATCCTTTCAGCCAGTTCCTTCCCCCTGCTCCCAGTCTTGTTTTTTCTCCCTTTGGCTTACTCTTTTTTGCTGCACATCCCTGCAAGCTCTTCCTCTCCACTCCCACACTAACCACAGACCACATCCTGCCTGGGGCTTGAAAAAGATATCTGTGGGGGGGTCTTGTGAGACTGAACTGCACACGTTGTTATGGCTGAGTTGAGTACCACAGCAGCAGGCAGGAGAAACATGGATCAGTGGACTACTGACTGAACCTGTAACCCTGTACACATCCGCTGCTCCCAGAACTGGTTGTAGTAAGGGGCCACCATAGAAGGAAAGGTGAAAGGGGGAGTTTTACCTGCATGGTTGCAGAGAGCAATGTAGATCCAGGTCAGGTAGCTTTTTCTCTCTGCCCACAGGGCTCTTGTTCTCTCACTCATACCTGCCTGGCACCCACCCCTGAAGTTTGGAGACACTGGTCTAATGTTATTTAGTAACATGGACATGGATATTACTTTAGAAAGAAATAATTTTTGACCTGACAATGTCCCTTTATTCACCTTTAGGGAAAAAACTGTTTTCAAAAGCAAAAGTCAAGTAATCAGCTAGCATTTCCTGTGTTGTTTTATATATGGGCTGGATCACAAAAGGTTTTACAAGAGAAACATTTTTATTAAAATCATATATAAATTGTTTCTCTGACTTACTGGTTCATTTCCTGTAAGATTCATTTTGTTACAGATTTGCTATTATAGGAGAAAAATCTCTTTTGTGGGGAGGGAAGAGGGTTACAAAACGCCAATGATTTCTTCTCCACCGCATATGGCTAAATATTGACTAGATAGGTATACAGACATCAAGAAAAGGAATTTTAAAAACAACTTTTAAGAAATACCTGTAAATGTTTTAACCATCTCCTTGCAGTGAACAGGAATCTTATCTCTAGCTGCCATTTTAATTATATTTCACAGCACGTGGCCAACTGGGTGACACAAAGTGGGACTAAAAGAGTCTTTTTTGCCATTATAGAGCATTGGAAATCAAAGTCATAAAGTTTTAAGGTAAGTTCTATAATATGTTAAAAACACTTTGGGCTATATTGGCAGCAAATGCTAACTTAGTCCTTGATCCAGCAAAGACTTATGCATTTGCTTAATGTTACACACTGTGCATTGTCCTACTGAAATCAATGGGTTTTAAGACCTTGCAGGATTGGGGCCTTAACTGTTGTACTATTTGTTCCACACCTTTGGCCCATATAAGTCATTGGGAGTTTGTCAATGGCACCAGCATTTGGCAATATGGGCCTGGGCAAAGCCCATTGAAGCCATTGCAGACTCCTATTGACTTCAGAAGATTTTGGATCAGGCCATATATTCTGAGTGATGGCTTGATCCTGCACCACTTGACGATAATGGGAGCAGGATTAGGCCCTGAATGAATATATAAATATTTGTTTTCCCATCTAGATTACTACACACAGTGCTGGTGCTAATTTTCATTGTGTAATCTATTATGGAAATTGAAATAAGCACCAGTGTAATGTAAAGTACATTAAGAGATGAAAATATTCTTTGGAAATTTTGTAAATGCAATACTAATTCAAATCTACTTATCCATGCTAAATTATTAAAACCTACCTAAATAAATTAAATTTGAAGAGTCAGTTGTCTTACATCAGCAATAAAAATTCTTCGTAGTTCATAAAACATTTTAAGATACATCAAAATGCATCTTATTTTTACATCATGTTCTCCAGAATTATTTGAATCATCACTTTCTCCACTGACAGCAAAACCCTCAACGTTTACACTGACCTAGTGAAACAATGCACAAGAACACAACTGATATTAAAACTTACAATAAAATACTGTATACATTATCCTTCACCCCCATCTCAGCTCTACCTGGATATTAATTAGAAAGGTCACAATACCTAAGGACTTCGAACAACATGTTAAGTTACTTGTGTTGTTCAAATGGATTATTCTTAGCGAACAACTACAAAATATAATACTATATAGTTAACACTCACGCGCACACACACACACAATATTTTTTTAAATGAAGCAAAGGTGTTATTCTCTGATGGTATTTGGATTTTAAAAACTGGTCTGTTAGAAGCCAGTTCTGCTCCCATTGAAGATAATGGGAACATTTCCAGTGACTTCCATGGAAGAAAGATCTGGCAAGGTGGCGAATTGCAAAGTGACATTGACCTGTTAAGGCTTGACTTTTAAACAGAGCAATTAACTATGGGTACAAGTGCTAATATTTCAAAGCCCACAAAAGTGGAGGCAGCACTGAGGCTCTTTTAACAAATTTGGCATCACAGTCACCAATGTGTTACTCCACTTTTAAACAGCTGTAACTCCACTGAAATCAACTGGAGTAAGACAATGGTGAGCTAGGGCTTTGCCCCATAAAAGCTATTTATCAGCTTAGCTATTAAAAGCTCGCATTTACCGCTTACAGTAAACATACACACCTGTGGAACAGAAGCATGTTATTTGGTACATGCACTTAATTACAAATTGGAATGAGGTTATAGCCTATTTAGACACATAAATGCTCTTCTCTCTGAATAAATCTTGTGATCAGTCATGGTCTCGACTCTCCCTATGTCGGAACTTCCTGCTTCATTTGGTGAATCTGCTTCTGTAGCTCATCCCTGTCAAGTTTCATTTTGGCTTCTAGAACTTCCCGTAGGGACCCAATGCTCTCGTAGATAGCCGCAAACCCTAATTACAGATAGAAATTGAATTAGCATTATTATTAAAACTAAAGAACATTAGAAAGCAAAATTCAAGATTACAACATATAACAGTGCATTTTTCATTATCAGTAGAGCAAATGTCCCTAATAAAGACAGACACTGGGCTAAATTCTCTGCTGGTGTAGATGTGTGAAACTCCATTGAAGTCAATGGAGCTGTGCCCATATACACATTATGGCAGCCAGGAGCTGTTGGCAAGCACAAGTCCACACCCGCTTGCCTGGCTGCTCCCTCAACAGACTATTGAATTCTTCTGTTTTCTAAAGACAAAGAAAACGACAACAAGAAATCTAAAGCTAATTGGGTTTCACTCTGGGCTTTGTAGGAATCTCACCCACAGTGCAGATACCTGTGGATGCAACAGGTGCATGCACGGTTTTGTAGGTGCATCCATTATGCACGCAGTTGAAAAATCGGTCCCAAAGTTGGTAAAGAGCTTTGAGATCCTCAGATGAAACATACATTAATGCAAATTAGTAATATTATCATAGCTAAATTATGGTAGCAGAATTCAGAGTACAGAGCTCGACGGTAGTGGTCCTACCAGCATTAACTTCAACTTTAATTTCTTTTATATCTTCATTAATCTCCATCTGAAGCTTGCTGATTCGAATATTTATCTTCTCTTCAGCCTGTTTTGTTCCATGTTCTTAAGGGCCAAGGAAATCTGATCAATTTTCTGTAAAAGCTCTTTTTCAATCCGTTCATGTTCCTGTTCCAACCAGCTGTGGGCAGACAATATCTGGCTGCTGAGTTCCTCTACTGCACCTTTTAATCCAGGAGAATAAAATAAATGAGCATGTTTGCAAATATACAAGAGCATCTCAGGTTCTTTGATCACTGGGCTGTTGAGTTTTTATGACAATCAACATAAAAATCCCCTTTTTCCTCCAAAGCTTGTTTGACAGCATATTCATTCAATGTTTTGAAATTTCAGACTGCTAGGCTTGGTTTATGTTAATTGTTTCAGATAATCAAGGATGAGAGAATGTAATAGAACAGCAACTGTTGCATAAAATATGGTTGCAGTATTTTGAGGCATATACAATGCAGACCCTTCAAGAAATAGTATGCCATGGCCTAGAAACAAGTGTGACATCCCATTCACTTTACAGTCTTTGAAGCTCATGAGAGTTTGGATTGGAAAGGACTGAGTAAAGATTTTAGGATTTGGATCTACATGTATATATTTAAATGTGTGCTGTAGTATTTAAAGTCCTATGAATTTGCCGCTCTCATTTTGGCATGGTGCTGAGATAGTTGCAGTAACTGGATGTGCACATATATATTTGCAGCCAGTTTGAAAATGTTACACCTATTGAATTCCGTGTCTGGCTGTTTGCACATGTATATACAGTATACATTCTTTTCCAGGTCTTAATACTTACATCTGGCACACAATGTTTTACAAATTTAGTTCAAAGTGGTTTGTGACCAGATTTACAGAAGTATTTAAGTGCCTAAAATACAGAAAGGTGCATAGTGGGGTTTACAAAAGCATCTACACAGGTTAGGAGCTGAACTCCCACTGCAAGTTAATAAGAGTGAGATGCTGAACTAACTTAGCTGCTTCTGTAAAATCCACTAGGTGCCTCTCTGCATTTCTATGTGCCTAATTATCTTTGCAAATCTGGCTCTTACTGAGTACTATTACAGCAGTGAGCAAATGTACAAATTAATGTACCTTCATTTGGGTCCCAGTCCTTCAACACCTCATTCATGCAAAGATCCTCTCAGAAGGATTACTCGGGGTTTGCAAGACTAGCCCCTTGATTTATAAGTAGCATGATTTTCCAATAAGGTGAGTACTCACTTAACATCCAGAAGGTGGAGCTGTTGGTTGTTCTCTTTGTAGGCAATCTTCAGTTTTGCTTCTTGTTGCATTATTGACTGCTCTACTCTGCTCAGAAGGTAAGAAATCTGAAACAGAATTCTGAGTTTACTATTTTTCTCCTCAAACTCATCACACATTGTGCTTGGAACATAAATACTTATATATTATGAGTGAAGATTTTAAAGGGACACTGCTCTAATTGATGGTCCCAAACTTTAACCTACTTGCGAATTTTCCTTTTAGTTTTTTAAACTGTCCTCATCATGCAAAATCTACTAACCCACACAACTGGAGTGGCAGCATTACTAAGATCACAGTTTCTCAGCCAACAACAACCGGGGGGCGGGGAGGAGCTGTGTTTCCTTGCAGTAAGACCATCTGCCTGGACCTTTTTTTGTGAGTAGGTGAGGAATATCACTTAGCCCAGGGGTAGGCAACCTATGGCACGCGTGCCGAAAGCGGCACAAGAGCTGATTTTCAGTAGCACTCACACTGCCTGGGTCCTGCCCACCAGTCTGGGGGGCTCTGCATTTTAATTTAATTTTAAATGAAGCTTCTTAAATATTTTAAAAACCTTATTTACTTTACATACAACAATAGTTTAGTTATATATTATAGACTTATAGAAAGAGACTTTCTAAAAACGTTAAAATGTATTATTGGCACGCGATACCTTAAATTAGACTGAATAAATGAAGACTTGGCACACCACTTCTGAAAGGTTGCCGACCCCTGACTTAGCCGCACCCTACCTCCAAAACCTCCCTGTGTGAGGTAGCTCTCAGGAGTACTCTCCATGTTACACACCTCTTGGGCAGGCCCTCATTCTTCCTTCCATTACCTACTGGGCTCTCCACACCCATTTGGAGAGTATGGACTTTGTAACCCTAACCTGCAGAACACCCTCAAAGACTCTCTAGCCCTTGCTCGAGAATACCACAGGATGCTCAACAAGAGCAAAAGGCCTGGTATGATAAACATGCCAGAGAGCATTCCTTCAAAGTAGGTGACCAACCCATGGTCCTGAAAGCGCTCCATGCCTATAAAATGGAAGCATTGTAGGAGGGGCCATTTATGGTCCGAGAGCGCATGTGAGCTGTTAATTACCTCATAGCATTTCCAGACCCTACCCTAAAACCTAAAGTATACCATGTTCATTCTCTAAAGCCCTTTTATTCCTGAGAAATCAAGGTTCTCCAGTTTACAGCCCAGGAGAGAGACGACACTGAGTGGCCTGAAGGAGTCTACTATGAAGGAAAAAGCAACAGTGGCGTAGAAGAGGTGAGTCTTTCCATCACCCTTGGGCATAAGCAGCGACAGCAAATCCAGGAGCTGTGCACCAGCTTCGCACCAATGTTTTCAGCCACCCCAGGATGAACAGAACAGGCGTACCACTCCATTGACACAGGTGATGCTCGCCCAATTAGAGCCTAACCCTACCGGATGGCTCCACAAGCCAAAACCACAATAGAAAGGGAGATCAAGGATATGTTACAGATGGGTGTAATCTGCCCTTCTGAGAGTGCATGGGCCTCTGCAGTGGTTCTGGTTCCCAAACCAGATGGGGCAATCCACTTTTGTGTGGACTAAGCTAAATTCTGTAACTCGCCCAGAAAACTATCCAATGCCACACACAGATGAGCTATTGGAGAAACTGGGACGTGCCCAGTTCATCTCCACCTTAGACTTAACTAAGGGGTACGGGCAAGTGCCGCTAGATGACCCAGCCAAGGAAAGGTCAGCCTTCATCACCCATGTAGGGTTGTATGAATTTAATGTGCTCCCTTTCAGACTGCGAAATGCACCCGCCACCTTCCAGAAACTGGTAGATAACCCTCTGGCTGGATTTGGGGAATTTGCAGTCGCCTGCCTTGACAATGTGGCTATATTCTCAAATTCATGGGTAGAACACCTGTGCATATGTTGTTTAATTACCTGGTGGCAACAGCTGATTTCCTTTGTTTTTCTTTCTCAGCTCTTCCCTGGAGTGGGGGGTGAAAGGGTACCCCACAGGAAGAAATTCCCAAGTGTGTCTTCCTGGGTTCCAAAAGGGGTTTTGCATTTGGGTGGTGGCAGCATTTACCAACCCAATGTCAGAGAAAAGCTGTAACCGTGGGAGTTTAATACCAAGCCTGGAGTGGCAAGTATTACTTTTTTTAAATCCTTGTGGGCCCCCATCTTCTGCACTCTAAGTGCCAGAGTGGGGAATCAGCCTTGATAGTGCCTCACAATGGTTTGTCACAATGCTTCTTAAGAGCCTATGAACTCGTTTGTTTGCTAGCACAATATGGCAGAGCATTGTGACTGCACCTAATGACATGAGAGTTTGCTCATATACTTCAAGAGAACTTCAGGGCACTCAGTACTTTGCAGGATTAGGATCAGAATTATGGGCAACACATTTCTTCTTGTTTGTATGTCATTTAATACAGGTATAATTTTTCGTTTTCACAGGGCTATGCCCATATTTCTTGTAAAATACCAAGATTTACTTTAGAGAGACAAGGTGAGTAAGTAAGGTAATATCTATCATTGGACCAACTTCTGGTCCAATGAAAGACATTACCTCACCCATCTTGTCTCTCTAATATCCTAGGCCCAACACAGCTACAATGCCACTGCATACAAGATTTGCTTTATAGGCCAAATTAAACATCATTTGATTTTTCTTTTGTGTTTTTATGCTTTTTCCTTTTATAAATATAGGACATTTTCATTGGCATTAAACCAAATTTGTTTTAATTTTCTGAACAGATAATAGTCCTTACAATTTCTATATGATTTTTAAATTCTGTATACCATGTATGATATACTTTGTATAATGTATTTATTATATGGAGATATACACCTATCACATAGAACTGGAAAGGACTTGAAGTCCAGTCCCCTGCCTTCCCTAGCAGGACCAAGTACTGATTTTGCCCCAGCTCCCTAAATGGCCCCTTCAAGGATTGAACTCACAATCCTAAAGTTAGCAGGCCACTGTTCAAACCACTGAGCTATCCCTCCCCCCAAGATATTACCTATCTAGCCATAACCTCTAGCCACCAATAAACATGATACATATTTTCTGGTGATGAGATAAATCTACTTCAGGCTTTCAAAGAAATATGAGTTGTTAAAAATATTTAACAAAAAAATTCTTAGTCTCTTCCAGGTGGCACATCATTATTAAGATCTTGGAGTAAAGAGAAAGAAATAGGGCCAGATACCCAGCTCTTATATCCGGCCCATTATAACCACAACAATTTGCCTACAGCTAATAATTATTTGACTGTTCCAATAGTTAGATATTTTTACTCTGTACTCTGGAAATCCTTCTATCTTTGTTCAATTCTACTACGTACATAGATGATATCAGGTTTGTTTGTTGAATATGTTCATAATGTAGTTTTAGTCCAGGCATTTCAGATTACTTGATGTTGCTTTGGCTTTAGGGCTTTGTCAGAAGATCACCACAAATTTTTTGGAAATGCAAAATGAAATTCTGTCACCCAGAAGAGTTCATCCAGATTATTGGACTTGAACACTTCAATCAATGTAGAACATGGTCCTCTGCTGTGAGCACAGTGTGGTTTTGGCAACATTAGTGAGGTTATAAAATGGATCTTGTGCCATTCGTTATTAAAATAACTATGTTCCCTGGCTTAAGTACAAAAATTGTTACATTACCTTAATGTTGTAACCAAAAAGAGCAGGGACATTTGACAGGAATATGTCAATTTGTCTTTCACTTATTATGCCAAAGTACTCAAAGGTCTGAAGTACCAGTGCGTGGTTTTACAAAAGCTGTAGGTGAAATCCTAGCTCCACTGATGGCAAAACATCCTTGGCAAAACAAGTAAATTCAGTTGACCCAAGAATTCGCTCTCTGGCTGCTGCACAATATGTGAGCACAGAGAAGTTCAAGGATGATGCTTCAGTCTTAACTTTGAATTTTCATTCATATCAAAATCATAATTCTAAAAAATATTTAAGAGAGAAGATTTGGCTCCTTTGGTCTATTGAGAAATTCCATCTTATAACACTGTAGCAGCAGGAAGAGCTGAAGGAATGAAACAAACTTTAATGCAACTACCTGCCTGGAGCTGACAAAAGACAGCACCCCCTTTCTCCCCCCAGCAAAAAAACCCACTTTGTTTAAATAACCAATCTCCCAGCCTTTCTCAAACCACACCCACCTGCAACCCAGCCAACAGGAGAGGGGAAGCCCATTACAATATATGACTGAAATTAGCACATTTTGAAATTCTATCCCACTCCTCCATGAACAGCCCAGGATGCAGAGTAACTGGTGGGTCTATGCTGCTTGTGAGGAGCTCTTGTAGGGCCCTGCGTTACCTTTTATTTACATCATCATAATCTTGCACCTACATAAACCCCGATCCTGTGAACACTTAAGAAAATGCTGAACTTCACACCTTGTAAATAGTCCCTTTCCCTTCAATGAAGCTAACATGCTTAAAGTTAAGCGTGTGCTTAAGTATAAGCAGGACTGGGGCTATAGACTTTACATATTCAAAGCCCAGTAAAAAGATGAATTGATTAACTCTCACAAGCCCTTTGTGAAGTGAATGAATATTAATATTGTCCACAGTAACAATATCTTCTTTCTGTGTGTTCCATTCTATGCATCCGATGAAGTGGGCTGTAGCCCACGAAAGCTTATGCTCAAATAAATTCGTTAGTCTCTAAGGTGCCACAAGTACTCCTGTTCTAGTAACAAACATGTCCCT
The DNA here is from genome assembly GCA_003942145.1 of Platysternon megacephalum. NCBI lineage: Eukaryota > Metazoa > Chordata > Testudines > Platysternidae > Platysternon > Platysternon megacephalum. The sequence continues at coordinate 2,945,246 of QXTE01000194.1, read as the reverse complement.
GGATTCAGTTAACATTTACCTGCCAGCAACTTGAAACACTTTAACATTAATACTTTTAAGCTAGTTTATTTGCAATTTTTTCAGAGCTTTATCTATAATATTACATACTACCACCGTTCCATGGTTTTTATAAGCCCTCTTGCAATTCACTGGTATCACATATACGAAGGCTAAAATAAACAAACAAACAAAAAACATGGTACAATATGGAAACTAAAATCAGAGGCATAAAAATGCATATCATGTTCTATTCTACTTAATGAATTGAGTCTATTGTATTATTCTTAATGGATATAGCAAAAATCCCAATGCCAGCTAGCAAAATGAATGCCTATCTTGTAGCTATGATATCATCAGAAAGCTTTATTGCAAGGCTGTGACATCAAAGCAATATAATCTGTCTTCATTTAGGGTCTGATCCAGTTCCCACTACAGTCAAAGGGAGTCTTTTACCGACTTCAGTGACAGTTGGATATGATCCTTTGAGCACAAGAAAAATGCCAGTCACCTTTTATAGCAGCGGTGGGCAACCTGCAGCACGTCAGGGTTATCCGATGGCAGGTCGCGAGACAGTGTTTACATAACATTTGGATTTGGACTAAATTCAAACTATGATGTTTGACCAATTTACCCTGTCACCAAATACAAACTATTAACAGTTGTTTAAAAAGCAAACTGGAAATTAGAAAAACATGTAAAGTTTTCCTCCTGTTTTACTTTTTTTTCTTTCAGAATTTTTTTTTATAAAATTGCAGAAGGGAAGACATATTTTATATATGATTTTTTTAGAAAAAGCCATGATTTTCCTGTTAATATCCTTCTCAACTAGGTAAAAAACACAAGACAGGAAGTTGGTGAATAAAGCTAAAAATTACACACAAACTTCTGAGTTCCTAGCACAGCATGAGCTACTCAGCCTTCCCCAAAGCAATGATAGCACAGTATCATTAGAGCCCCTTGGTGTGTAAAGCCTTTATAGCTCAGTAGCCTTTGTAGTGCCCTTTATGTAAAGGAAAACAAAGGTAGGATACAAAGAAATACTAGTTTTCACAAACATGGTGTAGAATAATCCAGCTCACATTGGTAGTGATGAAATCATTACAAATCCAAAGCCTGTTTAATAGTCTAACATGAGAATTGTGGGTCACAGCCTATTTTATTCCAGAATGCACCATCAAAGCCAGCTGGGTGTGCTTGTAGCTATGCAATGCACCACAGTGTCCAAGTTCAGGCCCCAAGTTCCCCATACCTAGGGTGACCAGACATCTCGATATTCGGGGATTTTTCATATACAGGCAACTATAGGCCCCTCCCCCGAAAAATAAAGTGTCCCAATTTTTCACACTTGCTATCTGGTCACCCTACCCAGACCAGTAAGGGATGGGAACACTACAAAGACACATAGGTGCTGGAACTAGAGGTGCACGGGGTGCTGCCACACCCCCTGGCTCGAAGTAGTAGTAGTAGTTTCCATTATATACAGGGTTTACAGTTTGGTTCAATGGCTCTCAGCACCCCCACTATACAAATTGTTCCAGCACCCCTGCAAAGACATCCCATCTGGACATCCAGAATGGAGCCAACAGACTCTTGAAAGAGGATCACTTCACTCAGTGTCAAGCTTTTGAGGTGGGCAGGGGAAAGTAAATGGAGAATATGGAAATTCCAGTGGACTGAAGATTTAAATATGCACAGAGATACAGCTATCCTCTCATCCTAGCAGAGGTTCCTCTCACCTTTGTGATGGCTAAAAAGGCTTATGTGAGGACACTGGCACTGCCATGCTGTCAGTGGCCAGGCCATGGGCAGTCATGCCTAGTGGTTGGCACAGGCACCAGAGCCCAGGGTCAGAGGCTAGGTGCCAGAACTGAAATTAGGAATCAGATCCAAGGGTCAGTAACAGGTTACCTGAAGTGGGGCAGGGCTAGAACAAGTCCACACAGAAGCTAGCTCAGCCATGAGTACATGATTTGAAGAGACACTGAACTGCTGCTGGGCTGAAGTGCTGGGCTGCTGACTCTTCAAACCAATCAGGGGGTGTAGTCAATCAGGCAGCCAATTACAGGCCAGCTGTTTTTGTTAGGTTACTAAGAGCGTGGCTCTGCTGCCGGCCCTGATTCCTGGAATGTGGTTTGTGCTGTACCTTTTCTGGGGATACATAGAGGACCCCAGTCTCCCTTCAGAACATTATATCCAATGTGCCTGTTTTAAAGAAGAAAAACTTATGGTAGGGGCTAATAGTGTCCTTAATTTGTTCTGCCTGCTCTAGTAATCACACCTGAGTGTCTAAGGCCTGGTCTACACTACGATTTTAGGTCGAATTTAGCAGCATTACCTCGATTTAAGCCTGGACCCGTCCACACGACTAAGCTCTTTTTTCCGACTCTAAGAGCTCTTTAAATTGGTTTCTTTAAACCACCTCCGACGACGGGATTAGCGCTGAAATCGGT